>JAMKPZ010006406.1:0-12856 GCA_024699675.1 Amphibolis antarctica
CGCACACAGAAGCCCGCCAACGTCGACGTTAGTAGCAGCACAGCATATAGATCCGCCGTAGCCGGAGCTGCCACCATGGTGGTGGAAAGTGAAGTGGTACGTCTCGCCGCCGGCCAACGGTGGGTCTGGATTGTGTGGTGGCGGTGGTGGTGATCTACAGAGGCGTCGTAAATGGGTTCACGCTGGTCGCTGATCTGGCAATTATTTGTTATCAATCAATTTTAAATTAAACTTTCCCCTTCGTTGTTTACGGTTAGTTATTGTGTAATTTTATTTTATTTACTGTGGTTCGATTTATTTAGACATTTATCCTTATATAATTATATTTATTATTGTATATCATAATATTTTACATTATAACTTATCAAATAATTTTTATATAAATTTTAGAAAAATAATATCATCGTACTTTTTAAAAAATATCATCAAATATTATTTATTATTCTATTACATATTTTATTTATTATTATCATAACTTTGAAAAAAATATTATCATAATATTATTATAATAAATATTATACATTATTCTTTTACTTATTTTATTCATTATTTATTATAACTTTTAAAAAAATTCCATCATTATTTTTTATTATAAATCATATAATTCTATAAAAATATAAAATTCTACCCAACTTACCAAAATATTTAAATAAACAGAGTATATGTATTATAATATATTATAATAATATTTATCAAATAAATTATTAAAAAATATATCAAAATAATTCCATTCTAAATCTTATAAATTTTTTTAAATTGTGAATTTCACTTTACCTAATTCTATTAAAATACGTATTTTAACCGTTACACGTGATTTTTTTTAATATTATTATATTAAAATAAATTTGTTGCATTGGTAAAATTTTAAATTTGAAAAAATAAATTTTAATATGAGATCTAATAACCATTAAAATCGTAATTACATGTACCACGTTTATTCATAACTTCGACTTTAATTCTAGCTAGAGTTGGTTAAAACTTTTTTAATTAATTAAAATTAGATTTGTATTTGTTTGAAGTTTTTATAGGTTAATTTTCGTATTGTTAATTGTCTGTATTATATAATATAATGTTATTTATTAACTTTAGAAATTTACGAAAATTAAAATTTGATAAATAAATAAGACTGATACATGGAGATAGCATGCGGACTACGTTTTTGACGAAGAAAATAATTCGTACGTCCATTTAACATTTGAAAATCTGAAAAGAAATTCAAACGTTACCAATTTAAAATATTTTTATTTTTAAAAAATTAAATATAAATTTTATTATATTTTTATAAAATATACAAATGATCTCGTAACATTTTTAGATTTTTTTGTCATAAGCATATCTTCGGTAAAAACAATTTTTTCAAAAAATTATATAATTTAGTTTTTTTCTTTTAGCATTTTTGATCCAAATTATAGAAAATTTTAAACCAAAATAAAAAATAAATTGAGACGTAAATAATAATATTATTATTGATTCAAATTTTGATTATTTAGATAATTGAAATTTACGGCCAAACAAATGATAAAACGTTCTCTCATCTTCTTAATTAGCTACATGATCAATCAGATCACAGTAAAAATTTCCAACTAGTTTAACATTTATCAAATATTTTTAATATTTTATATTAAAAAATTATAAAAAAATATTAAAAATTTACATCATAAATAATATAATTTCTTGAAAAAACGTAAATATTACATTACTAATTTTACCGTTTAAACAAATACTATTATAAAGTATATTTGTCCACTTCAACGTCTGTAAAGAATGCAGAATTTAAAGAATTGGAACTCTGGGAATGAGTTATGACAAGTAAAAGTTGTAGATACGTGACATACACTTATTTGTAACTTTCTTCAAATTTATTTTCCAAATATACTCTCAAAAATCACATTAAATTATAAATTATTTCATTAAAAATGACAAATATAAATATTCTTGTCCAGCGATGGAGAAACCTTGTTTTCGCTTGTGATGCTGGAAGCAATAAATAACAGTAAACGAGTAGTTGATTGAAAGATCTTTTCATCGATAGTTTGATACGAGAGCTTACTTACTGAGAAAAATAAGGTGCTTCGGAGTGATTCGGATATCCGTTGGGTTATCCGATTTGTTCTGGATGAAGCTCTGCGTGGAGTTAGTCCCAAGAAATTTCAAGAGAAATTTAGCTGAAGGACAAACAAGATGATCAAGACGTGAGGTTGATGCTAACGCCAGAGTCCTGAACATTTAGACTAGACAGGACACTAATGTCGTAATATTTAGATTAGACAAAACGTTGAGACTGGCGACGAGGTGTGGCTGATCTGATCTCTTCTGTGAATTTAGTGCAGTTTGTCCACCACAACCCAACCAATAATTCTTATGGTTGGCGTACATGAGTCTCTTCTGTGAAATTTCTATATATTTAGTACAAAAACAGATTATTTAGTGGGGATCAAGGAGCTTAACTTAACTATATATCTATAGTGTTAACACTCAGTCTGATTTGAGATTCCATAAGTAACTTAACTTAGTGCATTACAAGAATCATTGGTTTTCGCTATTTTATTTTTTTTATTATTATAGTAGTATGAAAAAAAGTTCTTTCTGATTTTTTGATATTATGTGTCAAAGACCCGCGTCACAAACCAAAAAAGAAAGGATCATATGGAAATGATGGCACCTTTTCTTTGATAATAATTAGATTTTACAAAAAAAATTAATAGAATTTAGACAAATTACATATCATTATACTATTGAAAATATTTTTTATAGTGTTATGAAAATTTTTGATTTATATGATATAAAAAATAAAGTTGATACTTTCGATAATGTTACCAATAATATTGTTGCAATTCCTATATTTAAAAGTAGGTTGAATCCACATTTTGAATTATTTCATCAAAAATGCATGTGACATTATTATTTTTATTGTACAATTAGTTATTGTAGATCTTAAAATTTATGTTGATAACATAAAGGATGTAATACATTGTATTATAAATGGGGGTAAAGATATACATGACTTTAATCTTGCATATGAGTTATTTGGTTTGCCACATAAAATATTTACTACTGATGTTTCTTATAGATGAAATTATTTATATTTAATGTTAGAAAGTTGTTTACCTTATCAACAAACTATTAAATTTTATTATAATCATTTTATAGATGATTATACTAAAGAATTAACTAAACAAGATTTTGAAATTATTAAATATTTTGTTGATTTTTAAAACCATTTTACGATGAAATAGTTAGATTATCTAATATTTATTATTCAACTTGTTATCTCTTGCCATATATGAAATTTGTTTAGTTTTTATAAATATGGTAGTTATCCATTTTTTAAACCAATAATAGATAAAATGAAAGAAAATTTTTTAAAATATTGAAGTGAAATTTCATTATTGTATATATTGAGGTTTATTTAGATTTTAGGGCTAAAGTAAAATTAGTTAATAAATTAATTAAAGAAATGCAAAAATGTTTGTGTAAATCTTGGAAAAAAATACAAATAATAAAGGAAAATTTAAATAAAATATTTGATAAATATGTAATAAAATATAACATAGAAACAACATATATTTCTTTGTCTATAACATTATTACAAATGGGAATGACATCATGGGCATTATTATCAACTCAAGATGAAGAAGATGTAGATATTCTATTTACATCATTAAGTTATTCTTTCCAAACTATAGTTTTTAGGAGTGAAATAATTTTTTTAAATTCCACCAATCATTAATATCTATGGAATGAATATTTAGATATAAAATCCTTCGATGTGATACATTAGTGAAAAAAAAACCCTCAATTTTCCTAATTTTACCATATATGACAAAAGATTTACTAACTATTTCAGTATCTTCAGTAGTACGAGAGTATGTTTTCAATATGAGTGGGAATGTACTAGACAACAAACAATTAAGGTTAAAGTTGGATATATTAGAAATCTTAATGTGTGTCAAAGACTAGGAACTTGTTCGACCTTGTGACCAACAAGAACTAAATAGTTGTATGAAAGAATTTTCTGATAATTTTAATTTGAAAATGTAAAATTATAAGTTTTCATTTTTAACTTTTTATTCTTCAATTGTAATAATGCAAATGTAATTTTATGTCAATTAATTATTATTTATGTAATGCAACCATTTACAATTTTTTAAATCATTTGTAAGTTAAATTTGTACATTGTTGTACATTTTGTATCAAAAATAATATTTTTAAGTTTTTTATAAACATAATGTCGTAATGATATTTTTTTTTAAGTTATATATATTATATGTAGTTTGGTGGTTTGAAATCTTCTATTAGATAATTTATATTAAAATTATTATAATAATATAAATATATTATATTAATTTTTTAATAAAATAAAAAATAAAACTAAACCAGATTCAACATAATTGACCAACATTATCCAAATGGACCGTGGGCCAAAAAAATATGTGCAACGCACGACATAACCTAGTTGACACCTTTAACCACTTGCAAAGATACAAAATTGTTAAAGTTTAAACTCAAAAGAAACAAAAAGCCCATCAATATTCAATGTTCAATTATGGGTTTGTTTATGCGTGTTAAAAATTCTAGAAATAAAAATTTAGGAAATGGAAAAAAAGAAAGAAAAAGAAAATTAGGAAATAGAAAATTTAAAAGTAGATTAAGTTCATCAAATGATTTTAAATTATTTTACCAAAGATATATATGTCACATAATTAATATTATTATACAAATAAGTATAAAAGAAATTGAAATTTATATTACAAATGTTAGGGATATTGTAAGTTTTATACTTAGTTTAGAAAAGCGGTAACAATAATTTCATAAAACATGTGATTCTTTTGAAATGTTACATAAAAAATTCTCTTTAAATGTTCAATATAGGTGAAATTCATTATATTTAATGTTAAAAAGTATATTACCATATGAAATTCCAATAATATCTATGTATAATCGTTATCATTCTAATAATTATCAAAATCAATTAACTAATGATGATTTTAAAATTGTAAAATATTTTGTTAAATTTTTAAAACTTTTTTGTGATGTAACTCTTAGATTACCAAAGATTTATTATTTTACATCTATCTATATGTTGTATCATTTATATGATATTTCACGTGTTTTTAATAAATATGAGGAATATACATTTTTCCAACCAATAATAAATAAGATGAAATAAAAAATTTTAAAATATTGGAATGAAATCCCACAATTATATATTTTGAATCAATGCTTAGATACTAAGTGTAAAAGAAGATATGCTAGTAAATTAATTAAGGGAATACAAATAGGTTTAGGTGTAGATTTAGGATTAAATATTAATACAATAGAAGAACAATTAAATAAAATATTTGATTTATATATATGAAGATATGGATTAACAATAGAACATTCTCCTCCACCAATAACAAGAATACCAGAATCAAATGTTAGATCATCTTCAGATTCTTGGCCATTTTTACAAAATCCAAGATTTGATGAAGATATTCTAACATTATCATATAATTATAGTTATAACTCTATAGTATCTAAACAAGAATTAATTACTTTTAATTCAACAAATCACTGATTATTATTATTTACACAACATTCTAATTTAAATACATGTTTTAGATTAGTAAAGGCAACAATTAATGATTTTTCCAATTTTATTAATAATGGTAAAGGATTTATTAACAATTCTAGTATCTTCAATAACTTGTGAATAAGTTTTCAGCATGAGTGACAATGTGCTTGATTATCGAAGATGTAGGCTTAAAGAAAATATAATAAAAACTTTAATGTGTGCAAAAGATTAGAAACTTGCTCGATTCTGTGAACAATATTAAATTGAAAAACATAGAACAATTCTCAAACTTGAATATTTTATAATTAAAACATTGTAAATTTGTAATTTTTCAATTTACAATTTTTTTCAAAAATGTAATTTAATTTTTTTTTAAAAAATTATAAATATAATTGTAAATTTGTAATAATGTAATTCATTAATAAATAAAAAATTTAATTTAATTATATGCATTATTGTGAATGTTGTCTTATTTATTAAGTTATTGAATGTTGAATTAAATATTGACGATTGAATCACTTGAATTTTGTTAAATAAATAAATATTTTTTTTAAACTTAATTATTTAAATATTTAAATTAATTAATTAAAAAATCGTACCATTAACATCACATCGTTAATCGAAAAGCACTATTCGCCAACAGGTCGATCCCATGTCACGTCAACACAAAATTAAAAGATTAATTTTAACACAACATAAAATTAATCATTACCTCGTGCTTTTACCTAGATGCATATAGTCATGACATAAATTATAAATAAAATGCAAATCCTCGTGCGCAAGAGGCCAAGCAATTTCTCGATAATTAAAAGATTAATTATTAGTGTTGGGAAAGGGGAAAAGTTGTCATTTTTCTCTTTCAATAAAATATGATATTCAAACGAAATGTCATGTTAAATAATATTTTAAGTATAATATATTAATATGAAAATGACAAGAATTAATAAATTTGCATACATAAATTCGGCATAATAATTAAATATCACGTTGATTTAAATAAAATGAAGTGTTAATATATTAATTAGAGAAATATTTACCTTCTTTCAAGTCGATTAAATCGAAAGGTGATGACAAACTTGACCATTCGTGACCTCAGATCGAAAAAGGGAGAAGCAACGTCAAACCTCACTGGAGCCGTTAGAAAGCTCATCCATCTGCCGGGCCTTGCCGAAGTCGAAGAAGATGAGCTCGGATCATATATCTGAGGGCACCATTGGGTTCGTCTCATCTAGACGAAGTTGTTTCAGATCTTTTTCCTAGGTTTTGAGCACCGGAGGAGGGAGAAATCGCAGGTTGAAGTTCGTAGACGGGCGGTGCCAGCATGTACAGTTCACCTAAACTAGAAGGGATGACCTTGGATCCATGGTTCGAAGGCGCCTAAGGGTTCGTCTCACCGAGAGGGTGCTATTCCACGTCTTTCCCATTGATTTCGTGCACCAGAGGCAGGTGAAAACTTGGGGGGAAGCCGGCAAACAGGCGATGTTGGCTACTGGAGCTCGGGAAGACGAGCTCGGACAACCAAACTGGGGTTGTAACGAGGTTCGTCTCGAGGTGTGGAGTCCTATTCGTGTGTTTCCATCATGTCCTGCGCATGTTGGAGGGGTGAAAAGGTTAGTCCGAGCCGGTGTGGTGGTTGTCGGTGGCCAGAAGCGGGGAAGGCGATCTCCCGAATGGCGGAGGCGGCCAGAGTCAGAGGGGACGACACGGCCATAGATGGAACAGACACATCTGTGCGCGAGTGAGCTTGCACATGGGTTCTTACAATGGAGAGGAGGGGCGACGATGCACCCTCCACCTCGACAGACGATTTTTCGTTCATCGCCGACGACCTTGGACACATGATCGACAGATGGAGAAGACGAAGCGTTGGGCGGTCGGTAGCCAGAGGAAGGGAAGAAGGCTTCCCGAGTGGCATAATGGTCCGCGGGTGGCTCGATCGAGCGAGCGACTAGAAAGGTTGGGAGGGAAGGGTGCACGAGTTTAGGACGGATGATTTTTCATCTAGAGGCTTTAGACGATGACGGAGGAGGAGGTGTCGGTGGGCCATCAAAGCCATGTGCGCAGATACATTCAACCGAAAGGAGTGAGCGGGAGAAGGTCTGCCATTACCTTCTCAAGCGAGGTGAAGCGAGCTTCGTCGATGGGTGCGAGGGCTGGTGTGGCTATGCGTGTGTGTGCGACGGAGACGTAGAGATGTCAATGGGCTGTATTAGATGGTCCAGCACGACCTAGCATGGCCAGACACAGTTTGACCGTGTCAGTCGACATGACATGAAAATTTTTTCATGGGTCATATTTGGGTTGGACCCCTAGGTCGTTCGTGCCGTGTCGACACGACACAAATTCTAGTATGAAATAGGAATGGCTCGGCCCAGCACAAGACTACGAGGTGGGTCGCAGGAGGGGGGAGGGGAATGCCGATTGCCGGGTCGCAGGAGGGGGGGGACCGATCATCGGGTTGTGTGACCGGCAGGGTGAATGGTCACGTGCGCAGGAGGGGGCTGAATGGGTCGTGTGGTCGGTGGGGGGGATGGGCCGTCAGGTTGTGTGACCGACGGGGTGAACGGTCACGTGCGTCGATGCATGGGAGGGGGCTAAACGGGTCGTGTCGCCGATGGGGGGATGGGCCGCTGGGTCACTGGGCCGACCACCAGGTTGTGTGGCCGGTGGGGTGAACGGTTGCGTGTGTGGGAGGGGGCAAAACGGGTCGTGTGGTCGGTGGGGGGACGGGCCGCCGAGTCATTGGGTTGGCAGTCGATGTGGGAGTGGGCAGGATGAGCCGCTAGGGAACCGTGCCTGGGTCGGCCACTGAGTCATGGCTTGCAAGGTGCAACACAGCAATGGTCGGGTCATCGAGGTTGGCGTCCAACAGGCTGACCGCGCAACGAGCAGCCCACTTTCGTGCAATGGGTGACCGACCAGCTGCCAGGTGAAATGGTCGGCTACTGCCTCAACAGACCAACTTTTCTCTATAAATTGAGAGAGTTGGATTTTGTTTTTCACTCAACTCACTCCTCATCTCCTTCACTCCAAATTCTCCAAACTTCAATCTCAATTCTCAATTCTCAATTTATCAAATTTTCTCACTCAAGTCACAAGTAATGGCGCACTACTAAGACCAAAGTTCTAGAGGCTACGGATATCCTCAAGAAAACTTTCCTAAAGCTGAAGTAATGCCGTCAATGGAGACTACTAGAGTTTCAACTTCAATTGTGCCGCTGAGAAAGTCTCAGAAGAGAGCTTCCATCTGGTCAAAGTACACAATCATGATGAAAGCTATGGCAGACGACACAGAAGAGGAACAAGCCTTCTGCACCTCTGTAACGCTGACTTCTCTTGCAAAATGTCTAGCAGTATAGATAATTTAACTAGGCATATTAGTACATGTGAAAATAGGAATAATGATAAAATAATTCAAACTCAACTTTTTTTTACTCCTAAGGGTAGTGCTAGTTCAAGGACTTATGATTCTGAAAGAACTGGGGACTTGCATACTAGATTTATTTGTTCAGAAAATTTACCAATAAGTTTTAAAGGAAATAAATATTTTGATAATTATATTAGTAAAGTATATTGTCCACAATATAAATCTGTATCTAGAAATACTATTAGGTTAGATATTATGAATTCATTTAATAAGCTTAGATTAGAACTTCCATGACTAGATTTTATGAATATTATGAATTCATTTACCAACTTCTTTGATCAAACTAGATTTTCTTTTTTTTACTTCCAAAATGTTGAAATGATACCCATATTATTAACTATCCAAATGTGGCATTTTTGTAGAATTTTGTGTGGAGCTTCATGTTAAAAATAAAAATTGAAGTGAAAATTGTAGAATTACCTTGAATATATCTGATGACCAACACTGTATTAATGTGTTCTTGCATCTTTGGTGGAAAATGTCACTACAATCACAACTCTTATACAGAGTATGTGGATGATACTTCCATGACTTCCGGTCCTTTTCTAGTCTCCAAAGTAACAAGGTCTTGACTTCTCCTTTTTGTGGAAGATCAAAGTGCTCCTAACATAATTTTTCGTGTTAGTACAATGTGACGTATTTTTGGCACATTTACTAGTATGACATGTTATAAAATAATTTTGTAATTTTTTTAAACTTTGTATTTGTTTGGATATAATTTTGTTAAGTTGTATATATTTTATATAATTTGGTAATTTAAATTTATTAATAGGTAATTTGAATCTTACTTTTAACTATTTTTTAGTATTTATAAATTATATTAATCTTATATTAATTTTTAATAAAATAAAATAAAATTAAAAATTAAATCTTATTGAACTAATTTAATATGATTTGACAAAAATCCAAATGGACCCATTGACACCTCTTCAGCGAATTCAAACATCTTGAAAACTACTTAAATATATATTTGAATAACTACTTAAATATATTGATAACTACTTAAATATATTTCTGCACTTTAATATTTTGATAACTACTTAAATATATATTCAAATTCTAAATTTGAATAACATTTGACTGACTGACGCACCGATCTTACGAAAAGTACAATTTAAATATTTAAATATTTAAATTTGAAACCCTGAACTTTAAATGCTTACCGTAGAAAATCTAGAAGTTAGAACGAAGACATTAAGGCTATATTTGTTAACGAGATGTAGTGCAGTGCATTACATGAGATTTTTAGTTTTTGCATGATTTTTGATGACGAATGATGGATAAAATACGTTCGTCAGTTATCGTTCAATCATTTTCAAATTTACTGTCACCTGCATCAACTAATTACTTCTATTGTTTATCAGTTAAAATATTAATTTCAATATTATTTTTAATAACATTTTTAAAAATATATCGAAAAATTATCGCCTGAGGGAGAGCCGAGAAACCGATAGTCGAGGATGTGTTCCAGCCAGCAGGTCGGCAGCCGTGTACTTATCAGGAATCAGGTCAGAGCTAAGTATGAGGTTATAACGTTACGGTAATTACTCCTTGATGAGCCATAAAGTTAAGTTGTATAGCTATTCCTCGTAAAAGTTAATATATTATAAAAAATATTGAAAATATAATTATTAACATGGACATGTGATTTTTATTGTGCACGTACTGTGAACAGTATTCAGTGTTTTAACATTAAAAGTCTGAATATATTGAAAAGTTAGCCATTAGTCTATGGCCAATTGTAACGCTACGACCTTTAATCTACAACCAATCCACCAATGACTGCCCCTTTGATCCTGCAGTCGGTCATCTAGCCACAAGTGTCGACTGCAGTCTAGTCATCCGGCCACACCACGGGCTCTGCCTCTCCACAGCATCCTATCCAGCCACGTGCCGGTTATCGCCTCCCATCGACTGGTTGCCGCCTGCATCCACCGGTTCTCTGCTTGACACTCCATCTAGTAAGACTCCACACAAACCCCAACATTCTCTACATCTTTTCTAATCAATATTAATTAATTAAAAATCAAAAACCACCCACATTAATTGGTAGTAGTTTCATAAATGTCATCCTTATATGCATAGACGTTCTGTAACTTTCTTCATTATGATATTGACTTATAAATGTTCAGATGTCTAATGAATTAAACAACAGACTCCGTTCTCTACATGTTTAGACAACGGACGTATATTATAATGAACCATTCATTTTCAGATATTTTCAACGAGACACGTGATTTGTATTGTGCATGTTCTCTGAACAGTATTCGGCATTTTAGCATTAAAAGTCCGAATATATTGGGAAGTTAGCATTAAAAGCCTAAAAGTCCCAATATTTTACTAATTTTATGACTTAATATTTAATTAACATCCTTTTTAAGATAAATTAATATCTAAAAAATAAAAGAATAACTTAATAAATTACGACCATTAGTCTATGGCTAGCCATAACAGTATGGCCATTAGTCTACGGCCTTTAGTCTATGATCGATCCTGTGTCGGTTGCCCCTTTGATCCTGTGGCCCAGTCATCCAACCACATGTGTTGGCTGCCCCTTTGATCCTGCGACGCAATCATCCAACCACATGTGTCGGCTACCCCTTGATCCTACAGTTGGTCATTCGACCACATGTACCAATTGTCCCTTTGATCCTACGACCTGATCATCCGACCACACTACAGTATTTGCCTCTCCACAACATCCTACCCAGCCACATGTGCCGGTTATCACTTCCCATGAATCGGTTATCGCCTGCATCCACCGGTTCTCCACCTAACACTCCATTCGATAAGGCTCCAAACAAACCCCAACATTCTCTACATCTTTTTTAATCAATATTAATTAATTGAAAACCAAAAACCACCCACATTAATTGGCGGTAGTTCCGTAAATGTCATCCTTATATGCACGGGCATTTCGTAAATCAATATTTTATATGCATGAAAAAAAAGGGATCAACGCTAATTCCGTTTTTTGTAAGAAAGGATTTGCGGAACTTTTGCTTCTAAAAGTCATGACATTTACTTATAAAGGTTGATATATTATAATAAATATTGAAAAGACAATTATTGACATGTGAAGTTGTGTATTGCAATTTTTAAAGTGTACGGCTTACTATTTTTTTTAATGTTCAATCGGTGTTTTAAGTTCTCATGTGACAATAAATTAGAGTTTTAATGTTACAAGTTCGAAAAATTGGGAAACTGATGAACAATATTCAGATATTTAACATATGCACGTGATTTTTTAATGAGGCATGTGATTTGTAATGTGCACGTATTTTGAACAGTATTGAACATTTTAGCATTAAAAGTCCGAATATATTACAAGTACTTAAAATTCTCAAAGATGAGTGCAAGTACTTAAAATTCTCTTCTGCACCTCTAGGTTGGGATTGTTGAAACTCGGGTAAATGGTACCTTGTTGTTTTATATGGGGTAAAAAATCCTTTGAATTCAGATAATCAGAATCTACAAGATAATATTTTCTTGTACAAAACTCAAGTAGTGAAGAGGAAATGGTGGAAAGATAGTTGGTATTTTTGTAATAAGTAGTGTGTAAATAAAGTGAACCTGATGGTGGAAAGGGGAAGTGATATTAGGGATTTGACATTGCATGCTTCAAAACTTTACAATCATGTGCAATGCCCTCCCACCCAGCTGATGCAAAAATGAAGCGCATGTTGAAGTTACAAACACCTAGTACATTTTGTGTGGTCCACTTTGCATCTCGGCCACAATGATATGCAATATGTTGGGATTTTAGGACAACACAGTGAATGTGAGTTCCATCAAGAGCTCCAATCGCATTGTGGAAGAATGACATGAACCTTTCATTATCTTTTAGGAACTATGGTGTGTCTATCAATGAT
>JAMKPZ010006408.1:0-11410 GCA_024699675.1 Amphibolis antarctica
CATGCTATATGAAAGATATATTTATGGCAGGCATGACCACAAGTCAAAGGTCTGAGAGCGTAAATTCATTTTTTGATGGGTATGTGCATTCTCATATTCCTTTTTCAGAATTTGTTGTCCAATATGATAGAGCATTGAAAGCAAGATGTCAATTCGAGGAACATGAAGACTTAATTATTTTGACAATAAAGCCAACACTTGTGTTCTCTACCTCAATTGAAATTCAGGTGTCTGCAAGTTATACAAGGAATATTTTTTCTGTATTCCAAAATGAAATGAGAAAAGGATTAATGTATCTTAATAAAAAAAAGTAAAGTAGGTATGCAATATTGTTTTGAAGTTTGGAATCCAATGATGTTAACAAAACCTAAAATAGTCAGTTTGAATATAGAGACCAATTATGACGTATGTTGTTCATGCAAGAAATTTGAAAATGAAGGTCTTCTTTGTCATCATATCTTTTCTGTATTATAGAAGAAACAGATCACCCACGTACCAAGCAAATATATATTGCATAGATGGACCATTCACTACAAATACTACAATAGCACTATTGGTGGACCACCAGATCATGTTGATGGGTATGTTTATTATATTCATCAAAGAATTTTATTTCCATAATTGATGCTGATAAAACATGTTTTTGTATTTGTCACAGGTTTACTCCTCTCATGAGATGGGACTTACGGTTTAGTGCATTCAAATTGGTGGACACTGCTTTTACTTCAACATAACAGTACGCACTAGTGAAATCAACTTTTGATGATTTGTTGAAGAGAACCAGTGCATTACGTGTGCAGTGTACACAAGATGATCAAAGTGAAAATAACCCCACTACAGTTGATTTACCAACTGATTTTGTGGTGAATGATCCATCTACATCAAGAAAAACCAAAGGAAGACCTGCCCATTCTCAACGGCTAAAAGCTTCTATTGAAGAAATTAACACCCATAAGAAAATAAGGATGTGTCATGGGTATGGGGAACTAGGTCATTACATAACTACTTGCCCTAATGCAGGTAGTCATTAATAAAAAAGGGAAGATGATGCCTGAAGAGGAGTATGACATAAGCATGCTTACATTACATGTAATTGTTTTAGTCAAATAAACTGATGTAATATATTGAAATAATGAAATTCGTTCAGATCAGGACTTGTGTTTGGTGACATATATGTTTTTAATATATATGTTTAGTTTTGTAGTCATAAAAAATGTGGAGATTGTTACGGATAATGTTCTCTGATTAATTATCCTTATTGTTTTGGTGAAGAATTTAATGTTAACGTTCTATAACAAAACTTATTGTTATCATTTAAGTATGTTTACTGCATACAGATTGACATAAAGATTCAAGAGTAACCTTGCTATCGTTGTAGAAAACTGTGAAAGTGGTTTTCCAACGTTTAAATAAGGCGAAAGTACCACAGAAATAAAGTAGCGACGGACAGAAGTACCGTTTACAGACCCGTGTATAAACGGTACTTTCGTGACTTCTTCAAGTGATTGTTAAAATGCCGGTCTTTTAATACAATCGTCTGACCGTTTACCATAAAACGCCAATTCTCTCATCACGTGTGAACTAAAAATTGCATGTGACATCTAAACTATACCCTTTCGAATATTAGGTTGACAGCCACGCTGTACAACGCACGCGACTAACTTAAAAAGTCACGTGTGAATGTTAAAATGCCGGTCTTTTAATACAATTGTCCAGCCGTTTACCATAAAACGCCGATTCTCTCATCACGTGTGAACTTAAAAGTTCACGTGACATTCTACGGTGATATTTCATGAACTATATGCACATGTAGCAGTTATTTAACTAACTATATCCATTCACATTAGTTCTCCGAACTGTTCTAAATATTAAACATATTTAATCTACTAAGTTAAATATTTAAAATACTTAATCGAACATTCGAGTGCTAATTAATTTAGCATTAACTTAAATATTTAAAACGCCGGTCTTTTAATGCAATCGTCCGGCCATTTACCATAAAACGCCGATTCTCTCATCACATGTGAACTAAAAATTGCACGTGACATCTAAACTATACCCCTTCAAATGTTAAGTTGATGGCCATGCTGTACAATGCATGCGACTAACTTAAAAAGTCACATGTGATTGTTAAAACGTCGGTCTTTTAATACAATCGTCTGGCCGTTTACCATAAAATGCCGATTCTCTCATCACGTGTGAACTTAAAAGTTCACGTGACATTCTACGATGATATTTCACGAACTATATGCATATGTAGCAATTATTTAACTAACTATATCCATTCACATTAGTTCTTCGAACTGTTCTAAATATTAAACATATTTAATCTACTAAGTTAAACATTTAAAACACTTAATCGAACATTCGAGTGCTAATTAGTTTAGCATTAACTTAAATATTTAAAATGCCGGTCTTTTAATACAATCGTCCGGTCGTTTACCATAAAACGTCGAATCTCTCATCACGTGTGAACTAAAAATTGCATGTGACATCTAAACAATACCCTTTCAAATATTAAGTTGACGGCCACACTGTACAACGCACGCGACTAATTTAAAAAGTCACGTGTGAATGTTAAAACGCCAGTCTTTTAATACAATTGTCTGGCCGTTTACCATAAAAAGCCGATTCTCTAATCACGTGTGAACTTAAAAGTTCACGTGACATTCTACGGTGATATTTCACGAACTATATGCATATGTAACAATTATTTAACTAACTATATCCTTTCACATTAGTTCTCAGAAATGTTCTAAATATTAAACATATTTAATCTACTAAGTTAAACATTTAAAACACTTAATCAAACATTCAAGTGCTAATTAATTTAGCATTAACTTAAAAATTTAAAACGTTGGTCTTTTAATGCAGTTGTCCGGCTATTTACCATATAACGCTGATTCTCTCATCACGTGTAAACTAAAAATTGCATGTGACATCTAAACTATACCCCTTCGAATATTAAGTTGACGGCCACGCTGTACAATGCACGCAACTAACTTAAAAAGTCACGTGTGAATGTTAAAACGCCGGTCTTTTAATACAATCGTTCGACTATTTACCATAAAATGTCAATTCTCTCGTCACGTGTGAACTTAAAAGTTCACATGACATTCTACGGTGATATTTCACGAACTATATACATATGTAGTAATTATTTAACTAACTATATCCATTCACATTAGTTCTCCGAACTGTTCTAAATATTAAACATATTTAATCTACTAAGTTCAACATTTAAAATACTTAATCAAACATTCGAGTGCTAATTAATTTAGCATTAACTTAAATATTTAAAACACCGATCTTTTAATACAATCGTTTGGTTGTTTACCATAAAACGCCGAATCTCTCATCATGTGTGAACTAAAAATTGCATGTGACATCTAAACTATACCCTTTCGAATATTAAGTTGATAGCTACACTATACAACACACGCGACTAATTTAAAAAGTCACGTGTGAATGTTAAAACGCCTGTCTTTTAATACAATCGTACGATCGTTTACCATAAAACGTCGATTCTCTCATCACATGTGAACTTAAAAGTTGATGTGACATTCTACGGTGATATTTCATGAACTATATTCATATGTAGCAGTTATTTAACTAACTATATCCATTCACATTAGTTCTCCGAACTACTCTAAATATTAAACATATTTAATCTACTAAGTTAAATATTTACAACACTTAATCGAACATTCGAATGCTAATTAATTTAGCATTAACTTAAATATTTAAAACACTTAACATGGATTATGTTGATGATCACCAAATTTTGTTTATGTTGTAGTTATCTATTGTTGTCATTTTCAATTTTCAAATTTCAATTAAGTTGATGTTATATTTTACTTTTACACGATCTTAAAACACCTAAAGTTAAGAATGTTAAGTGTAATTATCTATTATTTTAAGTGTAGTTATCTATTGCTCTAATTCCAAACAGTATATGTCCCCCTTTTTGTGATTATTTAACAAAGTATTGGGATTAGAGAATAAATGGAAGCATTCAGTCAGATAAAATTAAATCACTTATACAAACAAATCAATCACTTGAAATAACAATTAAATCACTTATACAAACAACTCAATCACTTGAAATAATAATTCAATCACTTATACAAACAATACTCTTGCATTACAATTGAATCACTTATACTGAAAAGTTAATTTGGATAAACATACCCTTCAATTACAATTCAACAAGAAATTAGAAAAGTACAAGTTATCCTTGATTTCTCCTCCGATTTTGAACAGAACTTATTATAGTTTCTGAAATCTGTCGACCAATTTGTTCTCCTAATTGTGTAATATACGCAACTTCTACAGAAGATAACAAATCTTGTCCAATTGACGTATGTGCCTGTTCACTTGTTAATGGTTAGTGTATGTCTGTAACTGGTGCATGAGAAATGAATTTCTTATATTCAGCAACTGTAAAAGATCTTGTCTTGAAGGATTTTCTGGGCCAGTGATTCACATCATATCCTGTCCCCGATATCAACTTCACAAAACTGATTCCATAAAATAATTTTGAATGTCTATGCTGTATGGAATTCAAAAATAGTGTATACCAATTTAGTTTTATTTTTTGCATCACAGTATATGTGGCATATAAACAAATTCTTTGGATATGTTCACGATGCCCTGTCTTTTGAAAAATCTGTACTTGTAGAATTTTCGCTACAAATCTAGCTTTTCCATTCAGTTCATCAAGACACTGTAATTTCCCATGTGAATGAGGGGTTCTTGCTATTGAAATGATGTTCCACTCTAGCAAGTTCAAAGATGTTGTATCTAATTGTACACTCTCATTTGTCAATTTCAGAGTATCATATACTAACTGAGGAGTGATTTCAAAAACAGTGTTATCTATATTAGTAAATAATCTGTCTTCCTCAACATGCAAGTTAGCATAAAAAACAGCTATCACTTCTCTAAATACATCTAACTTGCAGTTTGTTAGTATAATATCTAGCAAACCTTGAAAGTTCAAGAGATCTTTAATCTCTTGTAAATCTTTGAAATTTACTCGTCTTTCATACAGTATCTCATAATTCAAAAATTTATTAAAATTATCTAGACATTCTTGATTTCTAAAATATAGATTGTCTACTATCATACCTTCCTTAGGAAATGAATGAGAAGTGCTTGGCAAATCTTCAACATTCTCTGTCTGTGACTAAAACATAACCAATCTCAACTTATCTTCATTCTGCACCTCTGAAGTCTCTTGTTGCTGATTTACATACTCCTCTTCAGCTTGCAAATCAAGAGATTCTTCTATGGTTTGTTGAGTAGAGATTTTTGGAGGACTGTAATGTTCTTCCATTAAATCTAAAAGTTGATTTTTTGTAGCTTCCTCCATAGTTTGTTCAGTAAGTGACACATGCTCAGAAATTGATTCTTCAATCTGTTCCTGTGCATCACTCCAAACAGTTGCATCAATTTTTGTTGTCTTCAAGCTCTGCAAATATTCACCCAATGTGTCATTGTCACTTGTGTCAGAAAGTTGTTGTTCTTCCACGGAGACAAATCGTGCCCACTGTGATTTTAAATTTCTTAAAATTTCTTCAATGCTATCCATCCGATCTGTTGGAGAACTGTCTGTCTTTGTAAAAA
The DNA here is from genome assembly GCA_024699675.1 of Amphibolis antarctica. Classification (NCBI taxonomy): domain Eukaryota; kingdom Viridiplantae; phylum Streptophyta; class Magnoliopsida; order Alismatales; family Cymodoceaceae; genus Amphibolis; species Amphibolis antarctica. The sequence continues at coordinate 5,629 of JAMKPZ010006408.1, forward strand.
CTGTTTCAGCAACAACTGTAAGTATACCATTTGAGTCATCATTCATTCCAGTATACTTTTCACACTGTGGTGGAATATTCATTTGCAGAGCATCTTCTTCCTCCCATTGCCTCATTAATTGAATATAAATTCGTGGGAGTCTTTCTTTCCTATCGATATACTTTTGCATTTCAGTAAAAGCTCGAAATCTATCATGCCTTGTATTTTTCAAAACAAACTCTGTAACATCATTCTTTTTATTTATCAAACTGAATGATGATGTGCCTTTAAAAACATTCTTGACACATATGCCATACACAGCAGAACTTAACAAAATTGCTGGAATTGCATCAACTATATACAGAGATGACTTTGAAATAGTCACTTCTCTTTTCTCAAAATTATAAAGCACCTTTTGAAAACAACTCAATTCAAAAGATGACAAAAATGTTTTACCTATCCACAGACCTTCATTTTCAGCCTCACTGCTAGCAGACTTTGAACTACTGCTCCAGCTATCTGAATTGACCACTTCAACTTGTTTCTATGTAGTAGTGGCTTTAAACCAATCTTCAAACTCTTCAACCCTACTTTTAAGGGTGAACCGTTCTGAAGTTGATGGCTGTGGATGGATGAGTTTAGTCTTCTTTGGCTTTGGAGCGGGCTTCGGTTGTCTTCTTTTAGTAGGTCTTGAAGACTGTCCTATTTGAAATGTACTGAGCGGTGTCATTGAATCAGCAAATGATTGTAAGGCATACCGCTCAGCACACCTGATATTGTGTATTCTTTCTCCCTGCGACCATAATTGTAGGTGCTAGTTTTCTCTTTTTGCATTTTTCTTCTCCTCAACAACTTCAAAATCCTCCGGAGAGAAGTCATACCTCAACTTCAACAGCTGTATCTCTTTCTCAACCTTGTTGATTTTGACTTGCCATGTACGCGAGAGTAGCGGTGGAACTGGAATGGTCTTCTACCCACGTGCCATTACTACGTTACTGTCACTGAACCTTCTTCTCCAAGTAATGCACCACGCAACTGTTGGGAAGACTAGGGCACAAGGCATTATGAATTTAAGCCTTATATATGCTTAGAAATTGGGGGTTAAAGTTGTCGGATTTTTATAATCGGATCTTACCATAAAGATATTTGCTATTCAATAATACATTTAATCCTTAACTGAAGTTGTGACGTGTACTTCACGTGATGAGAGAATCGGCATTTTGTGTTAAAAGACCTGACAATTATATTAAAAGACCGACGTTTTAATATCCCTACTACCGAAAGTCACATGTAATGTTAAAACGCCGGTCTTTTAATACAATCGTCTGGCTGTTTACCATAAAACACCGATTCTCTCATCACGTGTGAACTTAATATTTCACATGACATTCTACTCTGATTTTTCACAAACTATATTCATATGTAACACTTATTTAAGTAACTACACTCATTCGAATATCACGTCGAAGTGTTCTAAATATTGAAAATATGTCATCTACTAGTTTAAAATTTTATGGTGGAATTTTGTTTCAATTAATTCGATTTGAATTAAAAATGATTTTGATGAAATAATTAAAAACACTTAAGCTGGATTGAATGGGTATAGTTTTAAATAATTTAGCATTAACTGAAATAATATGTCCAGTACGTTGAAGTAATAAGTAAATAGATAATTTTCAAATATAATTACAACTGTTAAATTACCATCACATCATGATTAAACATTAATTAAGTATTCATCATCAAAACATAATAGTCTCAGTGAGATACCCGTAAAATGCCTAACTACTATTCATACACCACATGTACTTTACAAAGCATGCGCCTAACTTAAAAAGTCACATGTGAATGTTAAAACGCCGATCTTTTAATACAATCGTTTGGCCGTTTACCATAAAACGCCGATTCTCTCATCACGTATGAATTTCAAATTTCACGTGACATGTAAACTATATCCCTTCGAATATTAAGTTCACGTCCACACTATACAACACACATGCCTAACTTAAAAAGTCATGTGTGAATGTTAAAACGCCGATCTTTTAATACAATTGTCTGGTCGTTTACTATAAAACGCTGATTCTCTCATCACGTGTGAACTTAAAATTTCACATGACATGTAAACTATACCCCTTCGAATATTAAGTTGACGGCCACATTGTACAATGCACGCGCCTAACTTAAAAAGTCATGTGTGAATGTTAAAATACCAATCTTTTAATACAATCATTCTGTCGTTTATCATAAAACGCCGATTCTCTCATCACATGTGAACTTCAAATTTCACATGACATGTAAACTATACTCCTTTGAATATTAAGTTGATGGCCACACTGTACAATGCATGCGCCTAACTTAAAAAGTCACATGTGAATGTTAAAACACTGGTCTTTTAATACAATTGTCTGACTGTTTACCATAAAACGCCGATTCTTTCATCACGTGTGAACTTCAAATTTCACATGACATGTAAACTATACCCTTTCGAATATTAAGTTCACATCCACACTATACAACGCACGCGCCTAACTTAAAAAGTCATGTGTGAATGTTAAAACATCGATCTTTTAATACAATCGTCCGGTCTTTTAACATATAACGCTGGTTGTTTAATACAATCATCTGGTCTTACAAATACGTGGTAGTATTGAATAGTAAATATCTTTACGGTAAGATCTGATTATAAAAATCTGACAACTTTAACCCCCAATCTGTAAGCATATATAAAGGTTAAATTCGTAATCCCCTGTGCCCTAGTCTTTCTGAGCAAGAGCAAGTGCATGCTGTGTGACTTGGAGAAGAAGCTTCAGTGTCACTAACGTAGCAATGGCACGCGGGAAGAACATTATAGTTCCACTGGTACTCCCGTGTACATGGCAGGTCAAAATCGACAAAGTCGAGGAGGAGATAGTGCTATTGAAGTCCAAGTATGACTTCTTTGCCGATGTCTTTGAAGTTATTGCAGAGGAGGTCGACATTATAGAAAGGGAGAACTTGTGACTATGGTTATGGTCGGAAGGACAAAAACTACACAATATCAAGTGTGCTGAGCGAAAGGTGTTAAAAGATTTTGCTGATTCCATGACACTGTTCAGTACGTTTGAAATAGGAGAGTGTTCTAGAGCTACTGAAAAGAGACATAAGAAGCCTACTCCAGAGCCTAGCATGGAGGAAACTCCACAACATCAAATTTCAGTAGTAATGGAAGAACATTACAGTCCTCCAACAATCTCAACTGAACAACGCATACAAGAATCCATTGATGTCCAAGCTGAAGAAGAGCATGTAAATCACAAAGAACATACTTCAGAGGTGCACAATGAATAATTTGGGATTGGTTGTATATCAATCACAGATAAAGAATGTTGAAGATTTTCCAAGCACTTCTCATTCATTTCCTGAGGAAGGTATGACAGTAGACAATATATATTTTTGAAATCAGGAATGTCTGGACAATTATAAAACAATTTTGAATTATGAGATACTATACGAAAAATCAATAAATTTTAAAGGTTTACAAGAGATTAAAGATCTCTTAAACTTTCAAGATCTACTAGATATTATACCAACAAACTGCAAGTTAGATGTATTTAGGGAAGTGATAACTGCTTTTTATGCTAACTTGCATGTTGATGAAGATAGATTATTTAACAACATAAATAAGACTGTTTTTGAAATCACTCCTCAGTTGGTATATGATACTCTGAAATTGAAAAATGAGGGTCCACATTTAGGTAGAACATCTTTGAACTTGCTAGATTGGAATATCAGTTCAATAGCAAGAACCCCTCATTTGCATGGGAACTTACAGTATCTTGAACATCTTAATGGAAAGGCCAAATTTATAGCTAAAATTCTGCAAGCATAGATTTTTTAGTAGAAAGGGCATGCTGAACATATCGACAAAATTTGTTTATATGCTACATATGTTGTGATGCAGAAAATAAAACTAAATTGGTGCACATTATTTTTGGATTCCATACAGCACAGACATTCAAAATTATTTTATGGAATCAGTCTTGTGAAGTTGATATCGGGGACAAAATATGATGTGAATCACTGGCCCAGAAAATCCTTCAGGACAAGATCTTTTACAGTTGCTGAATATAAGAAATTCATTTCTCATGCACCAATTACAGACATACACCAATCATCAACAAGTGAGCAGCCACATATGTCGACAGAACAAGATTTATTATCTCCTGCAGAAGTTGCATATATTATACAATTAGGAGAACAAATTGGTTGACAAATTTCAGAAACTATAATCAGAATTGTTCAAAATCGAAGGAGAAATCAAGGATAACTTGTACTTTTCTAATTTCTTGTTGAATTGTAATGCTAAGTGATTGGAACATTTGTTTGTATAACTGAGTGATTTGTAATTCAAGGGTATTTTTATCTTATTTAGCTTTTCAACGAAAGGTGGATTTATTAATTTTATCTATATGAATGCTTACAATTATTCTCTAACCGCAATACTTTGTTGAATAATGACAACAATTGGGACATATAATTCAAAATTAAAACACTGCATAAGTACACTTAAAACAATAGATAATTACACTTAACATTCTTAACTTTAGGTGTTTTAAGAAAGTCAAAAAGTAAAATACAACATCAAATTAATTTGGTGATCATCAAAAGGGGGACATTGTCGAGTATTATGTATTGATGATGAATGCTTAATTAATGTGTAAATGATGGTAATTGAAAAGTCGTAATTATATTTAAGTTAATGATCTATTTACTTATTACTTGAACATAACCGGAAATATTATTTAAGTTAATGCTAAATTATTTAATACCCATTCAATTTAGGATAATTGTTTGTAATTATTTAATCAACTTCTGTTTTAATTCAAATCAAATTAATTTTTGAAAAAAATCCACCCTAATATTTTAAGTTAGTAGATTAAATATGTTTAATATGTAGAACATTTCGGACAAGTAATGTGAATGAATATAATTACTTAAATAAGTGCTACATATGAATATAGTTCATGAAATATCTTGGTAGAATGTCACGTGAAAGTTTAAGTTTACACATGATGAGAGAATCAGTATTTTATGGTAAATGGCTAGACGATTGTATTAAAAGACTAGCGTTTTAACATTCACACGTGATTTTTTAAGTTTGTCGCGTGCGTTGTACAGTGTAGCCGTCAACTTAATATTCGAAGGGGTATAGTTTACATGTCACGTGAAATTTTAAGTTCATACGGGATGAGAGAATCGGCATTTTATGGTAAACGGTCAGACGATTGCATTAAAAGACCGGTGTTTTAACATTAACACGTCATGTTCAGTAATTGGGCATGTACTTTAGAACGTATGCACCTAACTTAAAAGGTCACGTGTGAATGTTAAAATGCCGGTCTTTTAATGCAATCGTCTGGTCGTTTAACATAAAACGCCGATTCTCTCATCACGTGTGAATTTAAAATTTCAGGGTGGATTTTTTTTAACTTAAATATTACAGTCCATAAACGGTAGTTCCGTGCGTCACTTCTTTATTTTAACGGTAGTTCCGTAAAATCCTTGAGAAATGCAGAAGTTGAATACTCCCCATAGAATAGTGCATATCGTAATTGAAATTAAACACAACGACACATGGAAAATAATTGATTGAAAATGGAGTGTTTTTAAATATTTAATCAAAATATTTTTTAAGTAAAATCGAATTATTTTTTAAAAAAATCACCCTAATATTTAAGTGAAAAAAAAATCCACCCTAAATTATTTTAATTAAACACTACATAATTAAAATCAAATTATTTAAAAAAAAATCCACCCTAATATT
>JAMKPZ010006409.1:0-11997 GCA_024699675.1 Amphibolis antarctica
TACAGAATCAAGGAAAATGCAGATGGAACCAAGAGATACAAGACTAGACTGGTTGTCAAAGGCTTTCAGCAGAAAGAAGGAATTGATTACACTGAGATATTCTCTCCTGTAATCAAAATGACAACTATTAGAATTATTCTCAGTCTGGTAGTCTCTCACAGTCTACATCTAGAGCAGATGGATGTGAAAACAGCTTTTCTGCATGGTGATCTTGATGAGGAACTGTACATGGTGCAGCCACAGGGTTTCAGTGTCCCTGGGAAGGAAGAACTTGTCTGCAGACTTCAGAAAAGTCTTTATGGCTTAAAGCAGGCACCTAGACAGTGGTACAGGAGGTTTGACAGTTACATCTGTACTATTGGTTTCAGTAGATTTAAGATGAACTAATGTTGCTACTGGAAATAATTCAGTGACTCTTTGATCTTTCTGCTATTGTACGTTGATGATATGTTGATAACTTGTAGTAACATCAATAGAATCAATGAATTAAAGCAACAGATATCGAAAGAATTTGATACGAAGGATTTGGGTTCAGCCAACCAAATCCTTGGAATGAGAATCAAGAGAGATTTGAATGGAGGTACCTTGGTATTGTCTCAGAAAAAGTACATTGAGAAGGTGTTGGAGGGATTCGGCCACACCAATGCTAGAGCAGTAGAGACACCCTTAGGAGCTCACCTAAGGTTGACCAAGGATCAGATGCCTAAAGATCACACTGAAAAGAATTACATGTTTGAAGTCCCATATGCTTCTGCAGTAGGTAGCTTGATATATGCTGCAACAAGCATTAGACCTGACATCGCTCATGTTGTTGGAGTGGTGAGCAGGTTTATGTCTAATCCAGGAAAAGAGCATTAGGAAGTAGTAAAGTGGATTCTACGTTATTTGAAAGGTTCTAGTGACGTTGGATTGTACTTCAAAAAAGGTAATTTAGACTTGCAAGGCTTCTGTGATGCTGATTTTGCTGGAGATTCAGATCAGAGCAAGAGTACTTCAGGTTATGTGTTTACCTTGAATGGCACAGCTATAAGCTGGAGGTCTAAGTTGCAAAGATGTGTTACCCTTTCAACAATAGAGGCTGAACTGGTAGTTATAACAGAAGCAGCAAAGGAGTAGATTTGGCTCAAAAGCTTTCTTGAAGAATTAAAGATAAAGGCTAGTGGGAGTATTCTAAACAGTGATAGTTAGAGTGCTTTTTACCTAGCAAGAAATCCAAACTACAAGAGTTACTTGAAAATGGAGGAGTGGCGTGGTGGCAAGGTTACAAGGTTGATGAGTGAGTATACGTCTGTAACAGTCTTTAAGTAGGAGATTGTTAGGATTACTCTGGTGTGGAGATTGTTTAAGTTTTCACAAGTGTATGTATCCTTATTGGGCTTATTGGGCCTGATAAGCCTTTGGGGTGATTTGTACCCTAATGTTGCACTATAAATAAGTGCTGTAACCTTGTAATAGAGTGTGTGTGAAAACTAGTGAAACCACCAGAAGACGCCCGTGGAGTAGGCTTCGGTTGAACCACGTAAAACCTTGTGTTGTGCTTGCTTCTCCTTTTCTTCTACCTCCTTCCCTAGTATCGAATCCCGCCTTCCTTATGGTTTAATCCCATCAGCCCTTTCATTCAAGGTCTGATTCATCCTTTCAACAACACCATTTTGTTGTGGGGTATCAACAACTGTTCTCAGCCTCCTAATTCCTTGCTCTTCATAGAAACTAATGAATTCAAGGTTATCATATTCTCCTCCATTGTCTAACTTAATGCACTTGACCCTTTCTCCTGTTTGTTTTTCAACCTCTGCCTTGTACCTGAGAAAATACACCCACACTTTTCTTGTACTATCATCTATGAAGGTGACATGGTACTGGAATCCTCTTATGGAACTGACAGGGGCCAGTCCCCATACATCTGTATGAACCAGTTCCAATTTTAGTGACTTGGGCTCTTGGACTGTTTTTGAGAAGCTTACTCTCCTCTGCTTGCTCAAAACACAATCCTCACACATCTCCAAAGTGACTTGCTTCAACTTGGGGATTTTTCCATCTGTCACCAACATTTTCAGTACTTTCCCACTGAGGTGTCCCAATCGGTTGTGCCATAGTGCAACCTCGTCTGTGTTGCTCACTGCTACAATGGAGTCTTCTTGATCTGATGTCAGATAAAGGGTGCCTATTCTCTGCCCTGTGGCAATGACCCTTGCCCCCTTAGTTACTTTCCATTTGCCATTACCAAAACCAACATGGTAATCGACATCATCCAACTAACTTATGGAAATTAAATGTTTGGCCAAATCAGGAACATATCGGACTTCCTGCAATTGCCAAAGTCCCTGCTTAGTTCTTATGTGAATCTCTCCTTTTCCCAACACATCCAGTCTTGAATTATTTGCAAGATATACCTTCTTGACAGGCATTGCACAATAGTTGTGTAGCAGTTCCTTCTTGTAGGTTGTGTGAAAGGAAGTTCCTGAGTCAAGTACCCAAGCATCAATGGAACTATCTACACAACATACTAGGGCTTCATCTGACCCCTTAGGGAGAGCATTTGCTCCAGCTCCCTCAGGTGCCTTTCCCTTGATGTTTTTCTTGGGGACCTTGCACTGAGGCCTGAAGTGCTCTCATTGTTTATAGTTCCAACACTTGATATTTGTTCGAACCGTGTTGGTTCCTTTGGACTTTGATCTTTCATTGGGTTTTTTGCCTCTTGACTAATTCCTTCCTCTACTCTCTACACTGAGTACTGAAGTCGAGATTTCTCCACTACTTCTGTAGATGTCCTCACTCAAAATCAAGTTTGTGATGTTGTTCACGTTAAGTTTATCGTGACCTAGTGAACTACTTACACTGGTCACTACAACTGACCAACTCTTGGGCAATGATGATAACAAAATCAAGACCTTAACTTCATCATCAAATACTATATCTACTGAATCTAACTGAGTCAGTATAGTATTTAATTCATTTGCATGATCTGCAACACTAGCACATTCTCGCATCTTTAAATTAAAGAGTGCACATAAGGTATACCTTGTTTGATGTAGTAGGCTTCTTGTATGTATTTGATAAAGCCTTCATCAGGCTGGTTGTAGTCTTCTCTTTAACAATGTTGAAGGCGACATTCTTCGCTAGGGTCAACTTAACCACTCCTAGCGGCTAACAATCTAGCAACTTCCATTCTTCTTCGTCTATGTTTTTTGGCTTCTTTCCTAACAATGGTTGGTGAAGTTTTTTTGATACAAAAGGTTTTTTATCTGCATCTTCCAGAATCCAAAATCATTCACATCAAACTTGTTAATCTTCATGTTTCCCTCTCTAGCAATTGCTTTGCTCCCACCTTACAGTTGCACCCACATCTTCAGAACTACCTCCTTGAACTTGGATGCTCTAATACTAGTTGTTGAGAATGTGTGTAGTGGAATGTGAACACTCAAAGCTCACAACCTCACTTATGGTTGAACAATAGGGAAAAAGAAAGCAAGCACACAAGAACAAGATTTTTATGTGGTTTGGCAAGGCATACTCCACAGATGCTGGTCTCTATAATCACACTATTACGGTGCCTATTAGTTTATGTTACAAGAAGCCATATTTATATGGCATCCTATTAAACCTAAATCCTCTCTCAATCTTGGTAATTGATCTTAGACTGTTTGAGTATCATGTGATGAGCACGTGCGGCAACTAACTTGTGGTTGTCAAATTCCTCTTAATGCTTTCGGATTCCGTTTGAGGCTTCTAGATTTTGCCTGCTTCTGGACTCCACCATGCTTCTGGATTCTGGCTTTTGCTTTTGGGCTCTACTTGGCATTTCCTTCGTAATGTTAAGCCATAATATTACGAACTTACTCTATAAGGATAATTGTCACATGCCATCTCTACGTGTCGCCTCCACTGCTTTCTTCGTAATGTTAAGCCATAACATTACGAACTTACTCTGTAAGGTTAAGTCCAATAGACTTGTACATTAGGGCTTTAGTTAGGTTGCAGCAGGATCTTGTGAAAGTCTCCACACTTGCATCTGCAACCTCAACATTAACAACCATGGGAATGAAAAGGATGGTTCCCTTTTTATGTATGGGAACAACCACCAAAGGTACACTTAATAGACCTCAAAAGATAGCTTATCAAGTCTTGGATAAATCCTAGATAAAAGCAATACAACTAAAGAATAAGACTCATTGGAGCCCAACTAGAGAGTTTGGAATAAGTTTTTTGGTTATGTACAAGGGGGTTAAGCACCTCATATGCCTAACTTGTTGGCCTCTCAAACGTTCTAATAGGTGTTAGTCTATATAATGCATTTGTGTATTTAAATGTAAAATAGGGGAAATAAGGGATTTGGAAATGGGTCTAGTCTAAATGGATCTATTAAATTAAAACCTAGAATTATCACCCAAGCAAGTTGTATAAGATACATAACATGTGAATGTATGAATTTTACGGAATTTAAAAAACATGGACCCTTCATGTAGTATGAGGCATGATGCAATTTGATACATAGTTAATTGATTAAATTCTATTTAATAATGCAATTATTTATAATGTATGACTTATCATTCTTGATTGACCCCTTGATTTAAATCAAGGTGGTCTAAGCAATCTATGCAATGCATGTCTTACCTTTCTATTGTGACCTTTAATTTAAATTAAGGTAATCACATGCAATTCTAATCATGATGCATGAACACATAAGATGCATGTTAATTAAGCATAAAACAATAAATGAACAAACATATGCCCATATGATTATATGTAGGGGAAATGCATCCAAATAAACATCCACAATTTCAAGTGAATTAAATAACATAAATGAAGCAAGATAAATCAAGCATAATAAATGCAATTTTATGAAGATTTACGAAAAAATAAACTCGATAATTAACCTTAAAAAAAGGTTTGGCTTCTCTTGGATAGGCTAAGTTGGTGGTGGCGATGGACTTACCATCTACAAGATCAAGTATAAAGGGGGTCACCAAAGCCTGCCAAAGTGCCATTGCTAAAAGCCACTTTCGGTCGTTGGAGTTCAAAGGGGAGGGCTCAGACGTGATTTAAGGGTACCAATTGAACCAGTGTAGCATAGGTAAGGTAGCTTGCATGTTTCCATGCATCACATATGGAAGGGGAGAATAGGATCGATGCTCGAAGATTGATAGTCAATGGTGGCAATAGCTAGCATTGGAAAGGAAAAAAAAGGTGTCTAGAAGTGGAGTGGGTGATTTGACAGCTTGGATGGGGGCTTTACGATGCAAGTGAACCCATCCCTTGGTTTTCACAAACTCCAAGCAGGAGAGATGGGTGGTGGTGGTGATCAAATGTTGACGAAAGGTAGTCGAACCTTTGAAGGACAATGTCTTGAGCTGGGAATAGGCGAAACCATCAACACGATGCAAAAGGTTCATTTGTGGGTTCCTATGATCCTCGCATAGAAGAGACAAGGAAGTTGGTGCTCGATGGTTGGTGTGACGGATGGCAATGATTAAAGGTGGAGAAGATGGTGTCCCAAGTGGCAAATAGGTAGAATCAATAGTGCATGTTGTGGTGGAGTGGCACAAGCTAGGTATGGCAGCAATCGGAGGTGGAGAAGACAGTGTTTGTTAATAGGTAAGTAGAGTTGACGATGTGCTAGTGGTGGAGTGGCACAAGAAAGGTTACCAACACAGTTGTGAGGGCTTTGCACGAGAGAAAAAGTGAAACCAACATTGACACTCAGCAGTCGACACTTAGATCTATCCTTTGTAAAAGTTTGATCATCTAGTGACCTTGTCATCAGCTTTTAAGCCAGTAGTGTGCTTGGGGTGCACTGCCTTGGGATCGAGTGGGAATGAGAAGGGTGAGGACAGAAGTGATGCTGCTCTCCCTCACTTTGACAAGTGGCCTCCTATCTATCATTTGAGAGTTGAGCCGATAACTTTAGTCATTGGATCCCAAGAAGGTAAGAATGACCTTTACTAGGTTAAAAGGGTTTAGGCGGTGACAAGGATCGTCACTCGCAAGTCATCAACCATTTGATCGATCAACAAAGGTTTTCTCTACTATGTACAAATGGTGTGAAATGGAAAAGAGATGGAGGAGTCTGCCATGTACGATAATGAGCCATCGAGTGTGCAATGGATGGACTTGGATGACATTGGGCAGTTGCTCGGTAGGCGTGTAGTGAGTGGTAGTGTGTGACAGAGGAGTTTCAGTGTTATAAGTTTCGAGTAACGACAATGTGTGATGGTCGAAAAAAAAGTGTCACGTGTGTTTTCCCCTGATGCCCTTTTGAAGAAGGGTACTCCATCTAGTCAAGCTAGTGGGTGACAAGTGTTGTAGATAGTGGCAACAATCATGTTTGGTAGTTTTATTAGATGAAGTGGGTTGCATTGAAATGGAAAAAAAGAACATTTGAGAAAAGTAAGGGTTTTGCCATGGACAATTTGATCATTGTACACCAAGATATGATAGATTCTTGCATGGAAATGGGAAGATTTTGGTTGCTGTAGAGGACCAATGGGCAGGTGGCGTTGCAAGCTACCTCACCTCAAATGCTTGCTTGTGCGATTTGGGAGTTTCTTGGGTTCATGAGAAGATGGTGAGATCGAGCGTATAAAGGTTGGTGCAAGTGATAAGGACGAGAAATCAACATGAAAACATGAGAAACTGTGAGGAACCATGAGCTTTGGCAAACCTTTGTGAGGATCAACAATGGCTTATTTGGGTTTTCTTGGGTTCGTGCAAGAAATGGCGAGGCAGGTCGTATGACAACTTGTGCAAGTAGTGACAACGAGAAATCAATGAGAAAATACGAGATGAACGAGTCCTGATGAAGCCTTCCAGAGATGGCAGCGAGTGGTGGTGTTTGACAGCCATTGTTAGGCACAGAGAAGATGATGATCATGTGTATGGTGCATGATGAGGGCGGGTGGTACTCTCGTAGGGGTGTGCCCCATGTGCAAGGATGTGTAGGTGGCTAGCTTTGGTTCGATCATGGCATGCATCCTATTGTGAGTGACCGACATGGATGGGCACAATTGATCAAGTGTGAGGGTGTGGTCATAGGGTGCGAGTGTGCACATGGTCTTGGTGCAAGCCTAGGTGCAACTTGGGCATAGGTCAGCTGGCTCAAGATGCAATCTGGGCACAATTTGGATGCAACTTGGTTTGTGAATTACGCTCAATCTGATTAGCCAATTGGACTTAATTTAACTTGAAAGTTGAAAGCTAAGAGTTCAAGTTAAGTATTCATTTCATCAATCCATTAGGTGATTAGAGATTCAATATCAAGTAATTGGTTGATTAGGGATTTTTAACATGAATTTAGAGACGAATTAATCACTCAATTAAGGGATTAATTGAGGCCAAAATGAAATACCTTAAATTAAAACTAATCGAATATCAATTAGGAATTATGAATTTAAAGTTGATTGATACACTGGTGTCCTGAATTGGTAGAGTGGTAAAAGTAGGGGCGTCTACACCCAAACTTACCAAACTTATCCTAACATTTCTTCGAGTAATGGCCAAATATTTTGTAGTGTTGACAATGGGTTTTCTAATGACTTCCATCTCCATCACCTCCATGACCATGTCTATGTGAGGAGGAGGTTGCTAAAGTGAATTGATTAGTATCAAAAGGTGTCAAACCAATAGAAATGCACATGGCACAAGTAAAAGTCTCCACCAAGGCATCTTGTTAGGCCTCAAAACCTATCCACGAATCTGGGCTAAAATCTCTAGATTTAGGCTCATAAGATAAGCTACAATTGCTAATTCCTCTCAGTATTAGCTTATCTTGGAAATGTTAGTAGTTAAAGGCTAATAAATGTTTAATTCATCAATTAAACCACGAAGTATACTATAATGTTCTTAACATGTCTTATCCCCTTGTTTTAAATTGAAAAATTGCTTATACACTTGGTAGGTCTTAGAGATATTTTTCTCAGTCAAGTCTTACGAAGAGTGTCCCATACCATTTTTTGCAATACACATCGTAGTGACTCCTCTTGCAATGGTTGGCTCCATGTCAGACAACATCAATAGAATGACTACTGCATCATCGATGAACCAATCTACATAAGTAGAACTTTTAGCATTTGGAGGATCGGCTCTAAGATAGTGTTCTTGTTGATGTGCAATTATAATTGTGTTAAAGTTTTGAGACCATAAAATGTAATTGGAGCTATTCAACTTCTTAGATACATCAGAAATTTTTTTGGAAAGTGGCTCTTGAGAAGGCATGGAATCAATGGCATAAAATCACCACTGAAACTGAAGATGCATGGAGACAACTTTTCAGAGGACAACAAGAGCAGTTTGGAGGCAGAAGAATGTGTGGATGATGCAAATCTACACATTTTAGTTCTGTTTATCCAATATATAAATGGATATCAGTTTATCCAATATTACAACACATAAAAACTATAATATCTAACAATGTCCATTTTAGTTCTGTTTAAACAGGGTTTTATTTTGTCACCACATCATGCTAATATTGTTGATTGACCAACTAGGGAGTAAAACTCAAAAAACATCAAAGACTAGGAATGTAGCAGTTCAAAACAAAGGTTAAATACTTGGAGAGTGTCATGTATTCTCATGTAGTTTTATCTTTTAAATACTCAAATTCAAACTGGAGAAACAAGACAATTTAAATAGGGGGATTTTATTTAGCTCCAGCTTATTTTGTTCTAAGTACCTTAATATCTTTGGTGGTAAGACGTCAATTATCTACACTAATGATAATGGGTTCAATACTTTAGTAAATGAAGAAGAAGAAAAAGCTTATTTTAGTCTACTAAAATTTTCTGTAAGATTGTCTTGCTCATTTATTTGGACAATGCGTATGTCTCTTTGTCATGCTTGGATAAGGAAGTTACCTTTAAAGCCCTTTTTTTTATAAAGCCGACAAATTATAACATTATGCATATCACTGTTTCATTGCCCAACATGCAAGTATTCCTCCGGTACCATTCTTTATGTGCATCTTTCACGAGACTCCCTTTCCGAAAAACCTAATTTTCCGCATATTTGACATCAAGTTTGCCGGCCTGATTTATTGAGGTTGTGAATTGCAGGTGGTGGGCACAGCTGCTTCAGGGACAGTGACGAAGCCAGGATAAGGTCATATAGGAGAAAATTCTGGGAGAAGGCTGTGGATATAGAGGAATTATGTGGGAAGGGGGAGGCGTGGTGGGGTGTCAAGGGTCAAATGCGTGACAATTTCAATCACAGCAACAAGATGATTTCTTATGCAGAACATTTTCAGAACAGTAGATTTATTGAGTCGGTTTTGGATGTTTATTGGGAACTTCCGCCAGTGGCCGGACCTTCTTTAACCCACCAAAACAGATATGACCCTGCCCGTGCATCTACCCCCATGGTTGAAGATGGTATGTTTGGGTTGTTTGAAAAACTTGGCTTATCTAGGTTGCACACATCTGTGTTCAATGGGTACACGCAGATGGTATACATTCAGATATCTGTGCCAACCAAATAAACAATACCTCAAAACCTTTTTACTCCTATCTTGTAATGCCTTCCTTCACACGTTCCCCAGTGAAGATGAAGTGGTGTCTTGTTTCTTATGCTGCTGACATGCCAAGATTTGAATTTTCTTTCTTCACAGATTTTTCTGGTTATGGTCCCATCTGTGATAGTTGTATTGTGAATCTGCTAGCTTTGTGTGAGTTGCTTTTGGTCATTTTGCTTGTGTGCCATAGTTTGTTAAAGGGTCATTTTTCCTATAGGTACTTATTGTGAGTATTTAGGGGACGGTTTGTGTCGTTTGAAAAATCGAAAAAAGGTTTTTTGATTTCTCTTTATTTAGAAAAATTTTAAAATTTTACATATTTTTCGATCATATAAAGCCTTTGTTTTCTCACAAAGGGTATGTTTGGGTTTTACTCTTTTCTTTGATGAAAAATCTGACTACGAAATTTTTTGAAAGTTACAATGATCGTCCTTTATTAAAATGTCTGTTTGTATATATCAAAAATTTAGAATACAGAAATTTAGTAAGTTTTTTTTTAAATTTTTTATTTTTTAATATTTACTTATAAGGAAAGAAAAATATTACATATAAAAAATGCTCACACAATATTATTGTAGACATTAATTAGTATATGTTATTTTCTAATCTTGTTGATATTTTTGTATAAAAATCCACTAATTTTAGATGACAAGTTTAATATCTGCAAACCCTAGTTTGTTGCTAAACAAGACCTGCAAGGTAGCCTTGCATTGAATTGCAATGTCTGTTTCTCACCCTTTTGCGTCTCCTCCCTCATGATCGCCTCCTCCAACCACTCACCGGAAAACAAACCCTAGGGATCAAACAACTTCCTTGCTTCAAGAAACATGGTGAAACTAGCGTACTTGTGTCACATGCCCAAGAATGTAGCCTTTGTGTTATTCCGTCTTGCACCGTGCTTGAAGAATGCCAAGTACTCCACCTCCTCCTACACGTCCTAATTGGGTCTTGAGGTCGAAGGTTGGTTGGCCCTGTAGTAGTTGAAGTCGACGATGACGGAGTCCTCCGACTGGTTGAGGTAGGCTCCAGAGGCCTTCACAAAGCGGACATGTATGCCATTCTAGTTGTCGACCCCACAAATAGTCTCTAAGGATGTGTTTATTTGCATATGTTCCTGGTTCCTAGAATGAATTGGAGTTGTTTTTGAAGTTATGTAAATAAATATAATATTTTTCAAAAAAATTAATCTTTAAAGGTAAAATTAAAATTTTCAAAAAATTTTGAAAAATAATATTCTAACAAACAAACGTGTAACTTCTAAATTACCATTGTTTCTTTCAAATGTTACTACAATACTATTAAAGTATCATTCCAAAAACTAAAAATTATATTCTAAAATTCAAACAAATTTGCATCCTAAATTTCTTGTAACGAGTCTCACGATGTGATGATGTACATGATTTACCTTTGCTGCTTTTACGCTTTCCCATAGCATAGTTGGTCGTTTCGTTCCCACCGCGTCGGTTGGTGTCCCTGTTACGGCCACTTCTACTTTGTAATCATTCATGTACATTTACTATCCATAAATAAGACTTTAATGGGTTAAGTTGAACCCATTAAACTTTGTTTCTCACTTGGTATCGGATAAGCCTCTCGATCCTCCGTCAAGATGCCAACCACTCTCACTTCTTGTCGGTCCTACGCTTCCGACCACCTTCAACATCTCCACCCATTTTCCTACACCTATGCAGAAGCCAACTTATCTATGCTGGAAATCCCAGTTCTTTGACATCTTGACGATCCATGATCTGTTGATCTCCGATACATTGTTGATGAAACAGCCCCCTTTCCCGCTCCTCCAACGGAAGACCAGCCTCTCCTTCTTCGGAATTCCTCGCCTGGGCATGTGTAGACTGCCTTGTCCTCAGTTGGATCAAGGCCACGGTTGCTCCTTCCGTGCAAACCATCGTTCTTTCCTGCCCCACCGCCTGCAAAGCTTGGTATCTCATTGCCAAGCGCCTGTCCGTCATCTCCAAGACCCACATACAGACTCTGATTTGATCAAATACATCTCCACTGGTTCAAGTACATCCTTGGTTCAAGTGAGAAATGGGCAGGCCCTTCCTATCTCTCACGTTGGGTCCGTTGCCCTTCCTCAGAACCTCCGTCTCCACCATGTCCTTCATGTTCAACGCTTTTCCCGCAATAACCGCTGCTACTTTATCCTTGATGATGTGGGAAATTTAAACTCTGTTTCTCACTTTTCTTGACCTCGAGCACAAAGTCTTTGAACTTGGCAATGGTCTCGTAGAAGAACATACCTTTGATGTGGGAGCAGAGAGCTTGGGGATGGTGTGGGAGAAGGCGCTGACGACCTTGAGCTTGAGGGAGTGGAGTGCGGCGTGGGCGACCAAGGAGAGGAGCTCCTGCTAGGTGGCGGGGTAGACGACGATGTGGGCGTGGCAGGGCTTCTGGTCGTTGAAGGAGCTGTAAGAGTTGGTCAGGCTGTAGAGGGTGGAGTCAAAAGGTGCGTTTTTTCGTGCTTTAGAATATAA
>JAMKPZ010006410.1:0-11163 GCA_024699675.1 Amphibolis antarctica
AAGCTCGTTTACAGAAGAAAGCTGTCCAGTTGATGCAAGGGTCAAATGTCGTTAACTTTAATTTCGGATTAAACGAACTTATTAAAGCTTCAATTTTTTTACATTTTTAATTTTTTAAAATATTTTAACTTTACGATGATATTTGTAACCGTCGTGCGCATCGTGACAAAGGACATCAAAAGATTGCAGAGAAAGTTGTTAAAAGGTCTAACGTTATTAACATTAATCTAAGGGTTAACCGAACACCATTAGCAAAATAGGCAACAACATTGATTACTGTAATGGAATAACACAGGATCGATCATTCAGTAAAAACACATCCTAGGATCTCAAAATACAAGATAAGAGAACCTTAATTACATGTCTGATCCTTTAATTACATTTATTCATATTCTTCTTTCTGAATCAATTAAGGTTTGAAGTTTGATTAACATTAGCTGCATTATTTAAGGAGTACATGAGATCACATGTTAATCTTAAATAAATTAGTACTTCATTTAAATTATCTTTAATAAGTCACGTAAATTATCATGTTCCAAATAGTTTGTCATGTGCAGTAATCATATATTTGTTAATTAAAAAGGGTTTGTGTCGATAAAATTGAAGAAATTAAATTAAAGGAAATTAAATTTTTAAAAAATTAATTTTATTTAATTTAAATATTTATATAGATCTTCTTTAATAGAATTCAATTCATTCATAGAATTAGATAAAATTTATATAAAAGAAGAGTTTAGAATGAAATTTTAATATTTCTTATTTTAAATTGAGTAGAATCTTTTCGCTTTCCTTTTAACAAAATATCTTATAATATTTGTATTTTCTAAAAAGTTTATTTCATGAATAGTTAAATTTTAAAATACATTGATATATTTTTTACTATTTTTAAAATAAAAAATAAATTAATTTTATCTTATTCTGATATGTACATAAACACCAAAATTTTAAATTTTATTAGTAAATACACAAACATCTTTGTAATGAATTTAATTCTACTTAATTCAATTATAAATGAATTCTTAAAAATTCTCTGTGATTTAATTTTACACGTACAAATAGACTCTTAACATCTTGTCAACACTTTCTTTTAAACTTAAGTTTAATTAAATTTATTTATTAAATTAGAATTAAAGTTTGTTTACTTAACTTTAATTCTAATTTAACCTTGACAACTATAAAAAATTATAGTTTAAGGTAGTTTTACAAATCATATTAAAATCGTAAATTTGTAAGATAAAAGTTTATATATATAAATTTACATAAAATTAAATTAAAAAATAAAACATTAATCTTGAGATTATTTATTTACGATACATGAATCTTACATCTTAAACCATAAATCTTAGGTTTTATTCTTTTAACCCAAGAGTAGGAAAAATGAATTCTAAAAGTAAAATGTAAAAAATAACCTTGAGATGGAAAGAAGGGAAAAAATAATTTTAACAATAAATATTAAAAAATGCCATTACAAAAGTAAATTGATTCTGAAAATTGAAAACAAAGGATTTGTTTTTTCACTTAGGAGTAGAAAAAAAAATTTTCAAGAGAATAATTTTGAAATAGAAAAAAAAAATTAAAAAAATGAACATCATCGTGGAAAAAAGATACGGAAGAGTTTCTGTTTCTTTTTTCACTTTTAGTTCGGAAATACTTTTAAAAGTAGAAAAAATAATTTTTAATAGAATAATTTTAAAATTAAAAGAGAAAATAGATATAAAAAAAATAAATTAAAAAATATATATATCAATATTAAATCAAGAATACTTTTAAAAATTTTAAAAAGCGAACGACAATGTCTCATGATGACCCTACCTAACAAATTAGACGTTCATATCCTGTATCAAATTTATGTCAGATTCAATAGGCTTCCAGATAGGGTTTAAAAGATGATCAAGGATCTGGAGCGATGAATGGATGGTTGAAGGAGGAGGCGTACGTTAATCAATCAATCAACAGATGATAATAATGTGATGTAACTAGTCGCGTACTTGGTATGGCGAGCGGGACTGGGATTTCGGCCGGCCACTGTTCGTCGCCGATCAATCGTGAGGTGTTTGATGCGGACTCATCATCATTGGATGGACGTATGCGTATGCGGCGGTCGATCGCCGGAGCCTCGCCGGTCGTCGACGCCGCCTGTTAATTCGGAGTGCATTTAATTAAGTATATCTCTCTGTTAAGTAATTTTAAGTTTTTTATTATTATTATTTTTTAAAAAATATTATTATTATATAAATTTTTATCACCTTAATTCCTATATAAATTACGAAATAAGTTTCAATTTTAGTTTCATTAAACTTCCAAAAGGGATGGGAACTAACTCTGAATGAAGTCTTAGGTTCGATTTAGTTTTAACTTTTTATGATTCTTAAAATTACTTTTAATATTATTATTATATTATTATTTTAATTTTAATATATAAATTTTTATTGTCTAAATTACTACGTGATTACAATTACATTTAGGAAAATAGCTTTAGATTTAGCTTTATCTAGGAGTTGAAATTTATATAAATTTAAAATTTAAAATTTATTACATTATTTTGATATTATTTGTAAAATTACTTTAAATTCTATTTTTTCATAGTTATTAAATTTAAAATTTTATTAACAAACAAAGTCTAAGATTACGTTTGATAATAAAATAGTTCTAATTCCTCTTAAATTCTCGTGTTATTATTATTATATAAATTTTTATATATAAAATTTTATGTCACAATTTACTGAGTAAACATTATTTACTAAAATATTCTCAACTTCAATTCTATGTAGTGATTAGAAATAAAGTATTTTGTTATTAAATGAAACCTAAGTTTTGTTTATTTTAACTTTAAGTGAAAATTTTCTAACTTTGTATAAGTTTTTATACATCATCATTATTATACAAATATTCATGTATACATTTTTACCACGTAACTTATTATAAAACTTAATTCTATTTATTTCATTATTCTTAATTTCAACTCTTTACGATTTTTAAAGTTAATTTTACGATAAATGAAGTAAAAACAAACGGTATACTAATTATGAGTTAGAATCATTGTGAAGTATTGAAATTGAAAAAAAAGTATCAAACGAAATTGAACTTTATAATAGTTAAAATTAGATCATATATATGTCTAATGAACTTTTACTTTTAAATGTACCTATATATTTCACTCACACTCAGCAATTATTTACTAAATTGATCTCGTCATTTACAAATTTTTTAACAAATAATATAATACGAGTATTTTTAAAAAGAAATTTCTTACGTTAAAAATTATATCAATCTAAACAATAAATTTTTAACTCATAATATATAAATTTTATCAAACAAAATCTCAGATTTAACTGTATAATTATATAATTGCGCGCTCTTCCCACGGAATCGAACGTCTGTTCTTTCTGACGGTGATCCAATATGTTTTTTTTTTTTTGTCTTCGTAATGGTTGAAACTTTGCATCTGAATTTGCAAATGAATGACATTTGAAAACTCTCATCTGCTCGTGCATGTCAAGATGAACGATTTCATCTTACGCATAAAATTTAAATTCGATCATTCTACCATGGAAAAGCTTTTCCTTCCAAACAATAAAATGAAAGATTAAATGCTATGTCTATTGATCGATCTAGGGTTCCTATTATTTCCTGTGCATATATATAGCTTGATCTTTGTTGGGTTGCTCTCTCTTGAATCAGAAAAACCCTACTACTTCTGAAACCTCCTCCAGCTGCTGCTCCCAGTGATGGCAAATTTACAGGCACTCTCTTAACCAAGACATGTGGTCTTTTGGTGTTACGACCGATCTCTACAGGCTGATTGATTAATAAGATGATTGACTAAGATTTTATATTTGCAGGAAGAACTTTCTCACACTGCAGTTCTAAAATTGATGCTGTAAGCTTTTAGATGTATGTTTTATTTAGATTTTATAAAATTAGAGTATCAAGAAAGTCTTCAGAATATTGTGGGTTATGCTGCAGATTAATAATGCATATGTGTGTGTATTTATATATATATGTGTGTGTGTAATTTCTTTCAATGCTAGAATTCTAAATGAATAGAGATCGATGAAATGAAGTAAAACATTGTTTATTGTTTTGTTCAAAAGTAACTTAAAGTTTAGGATTTAAGGTGTAAGAAGAAGGGAAAGTTGTTAATTAATTAAGTTAATCAAATCTTATTCTGGGAATAGGGTTTATATACCTTAAAATGAAGTTATTTCATTGATAATTTAATGGTGACCACAGACATGATCAACAGTACTGAAATATATAACACACAGGTAATCTTCCAAGCCTAATTAAGGTACGGATAGAAGCGATTAATGACTTCAGTGTACACAAGAAATGTTACTAAGGGAGGATCTGTGAAATGAATGAAAATGAAAAATTTTAAAATTTTTTATTATTAAAATATTTAAAATTTAAAATATTTTTAAATTAAAAAAATTAAATAGAAATTTTTATAAATTTTTATAATGTATACAAATGATCCTATAAAAAATTTTATTTTAAAATTTTAACATTTTAACAATGAAAAAAATTAAAAATTTCATTTTTATTGATTTTCAAAAAAGGCACAAATATCCCATAAAATTACGAAAAAAACTCGCATAGACATCTTAATGAAAACAGGGGAAAAAATAGTTATAATAATAAGATAATTAATAGATTTTTTTAATATAATAGTTTTTTTTTCAAAATTAAGATATAACGTTAAGTTGTGTTTGTTATTGACTTTTTCAATTTTTTTTATCATGTATAATGAATCAATTAAATAATTACGAGATACACAGTAAATTACAAAATAAAAATTTATATATAAATATTTATATAATAATAATAAAATATAAAAATTCATAAACCCTAAATCTTTTTAAAAAAACTTCTTCACCAAACAATGACATCATTTGTTTAAACCATAATATTTTATCATATATCACAACTATATATAGTAATATTTACTAAATACCTTTAACATTCTATAAAAAAAATCATATCAAAAGTTTAGTTATAAATCATATAACTTTTATAAAAACGTAAATTCTATTCTATAATTCTACTATTAGGTCACGTTTGTTATTATACATCTTCATTTGGTATTGTAACAATTTACAGTAATATTTATTAAATAATTTTAATATTTTATATTAAAAAATATATTAAAATTTTTTATTATATAATTTAAAAAAATATATAAATTTTAACTTATCTAATTTTATTTTTTAAATAAATACTACCAATATCTTAAAGTTTGACTATGAAAACAATGATAAAAACAATAAACATTTCAGCAGATCTCAGTAGGGTCACGGTACTGAATAAAGATTAGTTTTTTATTTTGCGATCAGAGCGAATGGCTTTTAAAAAGATCAGAGCGAATGGCTTTTAAAAACTCGATCTTGTGGATGAACATCCGAGACAGCAGTTCCAATGCTCTGCCCAGTAACTAGCAAACTGCATCTGTGACCTTCTCGCCAGCATATATCATCATGTTCTCTCTTCCTTTTTGAACCACTCATGCATGTGGATCTATCAATTTACCGGTGAGAAGTAAAAAAAAAAAATTATAAAAATCTCAGAAACCCCTAATCCACAAACGTCAAACCCAGATTTCTGTTTAATCTCAGAAGCCCTAGCCCACATGGTAACACAAGCTCTGAGCTTTCCCACCAGAATGTACCCACATCATGTGTGTTTCAGAGAGCAGCGCACAAATTCACCCTCACAAAAGAAGGTCCAAAAGGAGTAATAATAACGCATTAAAAGATCAAGATCGAAGTACATTAACGATGGAGCATACGATCACAGGAGCAGCAGCAGCAGATCCACTCGGATGTAACCCAAACCTTCGAACGTCTCCATCTACGATGATCTGGGCAGAAGGGGGGTAAGCGCGAAATCAATGCCGTCTTTGCATCAAAACAAAACGAAATGATGAAGAAGCCGATCGAACCCATCATCTTGGGAGTGGGGGAGCAGTGATTTGATGTAAAGCTGCCGGCGAGGTCCCTTCTGCTTGGATCATTATACATATCACCGAGATCGAGCGTGCATGACAAGTCAATCGATCGATCCCCAGCCCCAGAAAAATGAGAAATTCAAAAAGGAAAAGAAAATCTTCGGAAAGCAATGCTAATGATGTGGTAAGTACAGACCTGAGACTGATTTAAGATGGGTCGATGGGAAGCATGCATGCAAACAAAAGTACTTGCAGATGGAGAATCGGAATCAAAGCTTGGATTTTTAATTTTTTTAGGTTTGTCTCGTTTTCTTTGATATAATTTATTTTTTATTTTTAAAAATATTTTTATTTCTACACTGATATTTATATTCTATAATTTACTTATTTTATTATAAAAAATTATTCTTCTCACTTCTCTTATTTTCGAAGTAGGTGAATGGATTAATAAATACACCTTTTGATTATATTTATTTAAGTAAATGTTATAAATATTTGATAAATATTATTATATATGGTTGAATATATAAGTAAAAAATAGAGATAAATTAGTTTAAACAAACAAAACCTTTGTTTGTGTTTGATTTCAATTTCATTCACTATTAAATCAATTTTAATATTAAATAATATTAAAGTTATATAGTAAATTATATAATAAAAATTTATGTATAAAAGTTTACATGACTAATGCTATATGTGAATTTGTATAAAACTGTAATTATAATTATGCGAAACTTAAAAGGTCATATTTATTAATTTAAGATACGTTTGTAAGAGTTTCAATTAATTTCGTAAGTGAGATAAAATTGAAATAGAGAGTTTTAAAATAAATGAAATAAGAGTTATACAATAATTAATATAATAAAAGTTTATATGTTAAAATTTAGAAAGTTTTGTGTGAAGTTGAAATTAAAGTTTAAAAAATAATTTTCAAACGAAGGTAGTTTTAACATTAACTTTAATTTTGTATAATTTTATATATATTATTATTATTATATAAATTTGTATTGTATAATTTATTTTTTAACTTTAATATCGTTTGTAAAATTACATTTTTAACTTTAACTTTATTATTGATTTAAGGTTTAAAGTTTAAAATTTTACTAAAATTCATGACCTTAAGTTTAAAATTTTACTAATGCAATAAAATTATCTTAATATGATAATTATAAAAAAAATTGTGTATGTTAATGGATAATGACATCTGCATGTATATCCAATGATTTTTAAAATAAAAATTTTAGCTTAATATCAAACCATTTCTTATATTTATTCTACTTATTTTTAAAATCTTTTTCTTTGTTTGACACTCTATTTTTCTTGCTTTTTTTATAATCATTGACTTTATAAAAATAACTTTATTTTCATCAGCCTAACATGTCCACCCTAACATGTCCACTCTACATGTTAACTTGACTTTCAAGTTATTGTAAATGTCAATACTCATGTAAGGATTTGTTTATGTTACTAGAATTTGTATATATTAAATTTTTTTCAAAGATAATTTATCGAAATGTATTAAATTTTATTTAAAAATAATCTATTAGAATACATCAGGATGTCAGAAAAATAGATGATATTTATGACAATCAAAATTAGTTAAAATATTTTAGAATTAAAACGAATGTATTGTAACGTAATAAAAATCTATTACATCTTAAAATTTCGTAAACATAATATATAAATTTTTATATTATATAAATTGATATGATATAATTTAAATAAATTATACTTTTTTTTTCTTTCCACGACATCATCGATTATTATTAAATAAAGTTAAAATAGTATAATAATTTAAGTGATAAAAATTTATATATTAAAATTTTATAATAATAATAATAACTTGATTTTAATAATTTTAAAAATTTAAAATTAAACGAGTTAAAAATTTATTATTATAAATTTATATAATAATAATAATATATATAAAATCGCAAAAAGACGATAAATCTCTGTGCCAACTGCCAACGTAGAGTTTTGTATCACGAGAACCAGAAGCTCTTCCGGACGATGGCGATGGTGTCGCCTCCGGGGACGACGGGTCTCCGACGATGGCCGCCGTCCTTCCTGGAGGAAGCACAGGCAGCAAGCACTCATCACGAGGGGCTGGTTTCGGTTCGTTCCCACGGAACGAATTGACGGGGGGAGGGGCGTACGCCGCGGGAAAGCTAGGGTTTCGGCCGTGTACCCTCGGGAGAAAGAAGGGTTTCTGATTTTTTTTTTTTAATTTTCTTGTTTTCTGTTTATGCTTTTGCAGAGCGGGAAGGGGGCGGCCGTGCGGGCAATGATGGCCGCCTCGTCGTCCGCTTCCGTCCGCCGTGGGCGCCGTACGGACTGCTGACTCTGTCGTCAGTGCGCGCCGGGACGGGGGGGCATGGGCGCGTTCGTGACCTGCAGGCAACAGCGGAGCGGTGCGGTGCGGTGGCCTCCGCCTGCGAAAGGTTTTTCTTTTTCCTTTTTCTTTTTTAATTATGATTTTATTTGTTTATCTAATTTTAATTTTAATTTTAACTTTAATAATGGTAAAAAATAAAAGTTAAAAGTAATTTTGTAAATGATGATATAGTTATATAGTAAATTATAAGGTAAAAATTTATGGACGAGAATTTACAATGATATAGAATTGAAAGATAAAATTGAGAAAATAAATGAAACTTATGTTTAAAAATAACGTGAGATTAGATAAGACAAAAGTTAGAAGTTTACACTTTTCACGTGATATTATTTTTG
This sequence comes from Amphibolis antarctica, assembly GCA_024699675.1. Taxonomy (NCBI): domain Eukaryota; kingdom Viridiplantae; phylum Streptophyta; class Magnoliopsida; order Alismatales; family Cymodoceaceae; genus Amphibolis; species Amphibolis antarctica. The sequence continues at coordinate 8,678 of JAMKPZ010006410.1, forward strand.
ATTTTTTTAAATAATTTTTATTAAATAATCGATGTTAAGAAAATAAATTTATAAAATTGGTAAAAAGTATTAAAAATAAGATTATTTTTGTCATTTTATATTAAATGTAAGAGTAAAAGAAATGATTATAATTATTATTTATTTACATATTTTATTTAATAAAAATAGTATGTATTATTAATTCAGTAAAAATCTCGTCTTACCAAATACAACATATGTGACTTTTAGGTTCATCTATTTTACCATTTTTATGGTAGGTGGTTGAAATTTTGTAAATAAACAAGTTTTTAATTTGATGAAATGTTTATTTTAAATGCCAACTTTAGACTTTAAATATTGTAAAGCATTGGAATTGTGAAAAAATCTTTACATGTCTGTTGATGTATTTCTTACTCCAATTGAGGAAAATATGATTTCACTTGTTATTATAATTATATCTTTAATGATTAAACATTAAATTTATCAAAGAACCTTGTGTGCTAAGATTTATTGTCAATTATTAAAATAAGTTAAATAAAAAAATTTAGTTAGACCGAGGGATACTTTTAGTAAAATAAAAAATTTTAGATTTTAAAATTTAAGATTTAAGGTTTTAAAAAAAATCTAGATGATAGTTTTATTGTTTATTGAGTTATAATGTGTAAAGATATTTTTGTCATGTTAAATTTACCTTTTCAAATTTATTTTTGTTGTTCGCATCAAGGCACGCTGCTACATGGTGCAGAAACAAATGTGTATTAAATTTGAATAGTTTTGAAATTGGAAATTTTATTTAACTATTTTAAGCGTCGAAAAAAAAAACCTTTGCATCTTTAGTTGTAAAAATTATTTTAGAGACTATTTCAATTTAATAACGAGATGTTCTTGAAGATGGAAAAGTTAAGAATTAACTTTTGTTACCAAATAAAATTAAAATATAGAAATTTATAAAATAGTAAGAAAAATATTCTTTAATGACACTACTAAAATTTTTTTTATAGTAATATTTTAATTTAATAATTTAGATTAAATTTAAATCATTCAAATTTTTTAATAACTTATTTCATAATCTTAGTCTTCTTTCTTATATATACCACTACTTAAATGATGTTTCTATTTCTACTGAATACTATATTTAATGATTTTAACAATTTTTTTTTTTTCTCTACATCTATTATTTAAGAAGTCATTGTATTCTTATTTAAACTTTTATAACGCACTTTATTGAATTTTTTTTCATTCTTATTGAAAAATAGTGCTGTTTAATTTTTAAGTTATGTTTTATTTTAAAAATTTACTTAAAAAAGTATTTTTTATTAGAATTTTTAAATAATTCAGATTAAATTTAGATTATCTATATAAAATATTATTAAAAAATACTTTAATAATATCATGTATTTTATGAGAAAATAATTTAAAATTAAATATTATTTTAAAAAATAATTTAAATAATGTAATTTAAAATAAATTATATATAAATTTATATAAAATTAAAATCAAAATTATAAGATCCTCATCAAGTAAAATCAAAAGCCTAGCATATCCGTAAAAACAGATTGGTGAGGTAGAATTAGCTTGTCCCCTGTCGCATGTTTATTTAATCTTGTACTGTATCTGACAGTTTGATGTATGGGGGAGGGCAGGAGCAGCTTTATCAGACGGGAGATCACCTCGAATCCTTCTCATGCACCCACCGCCTCTGCTTCTCTCTCTCTCTTCTCTCACTCACACACGCACCCACGCACCCACAAGGAAACAACCTTCTGTTCCCTTCAGCAGCAGCCCAGCTCTGGCCGCCCCTTCTCTCTCTATGTCATGCGTGAGAAAGAGAGAGAGAGAGAGAGAGGGGGGGGGTGTAGATGGCTGAGAGTGGATGGATACGATGCATGAGGATGAAGAAGAAGAGGAAGATGAGGAAGGGTTGTTCTGCTGCAATAGGTTGGGCAGAGCAGGGGCCACTACAGTGTAGGGCAAGGAAGTAGGAAATTAGACACACATAAAAGAGAGATAGAGAGAGGGGAGAGAGATCTCAATGAGGTGGGCGATCAGTGGACTCTGATCTCTGTTCTCTGCTCTTACACTCCTACCTTTCTTCCTTCTCCTGTTTCTCTTCTTTCACGCAGTGCAAAGCAGGAGATTTTGTAGCAGAAGATCATACCTTGCCTTCTTGTTATTATTATTATTTTTGAAACCTCGCACTTCACAATCCCGCCTGACACACCCCTGATTCGTCGCATCCATATTGGAGTATAAAACCCAGACCACCCCCTGTCTCCTCCCTCTCTGTATTCATCTGTTCCTCATCCCTTTGGTGGGTAAGCCTCTGGTGTTCTTCTCCCAAAGCTTCATAACTCAAGGTTTTGTTATGCTTTTTACTCTCTTGCTGCTCTGCACCTATGGTTTCTTCCTTCGATTTCGCCGTCTGTGAGCTTGAGCTTTCTTTTGGGTTCTCTCTTTTTTCCAGTTCTGTTCTCTCTGCCGGTGAAGTGGTAGCAGCTTTTGGGTTT
>JAMKPZ010006412.1:0-16144 GCA_024699675.1 Amphibolis antarctica
CTACGGTGTACTTAAACTCTTCGGTCTGCTCTTCAACATGCAGGTCTCGTCTGTTTAATTACAACTGCTAATTACTTCGATTTCCATGTGCTAATCAAGAAATTAATAGTTGTTGCTGCAAAAGAGTACGAAGACAATTAATATTCCAAGTGTTGCTGTACATCAATCGTTCCTCCTTTATTCTTTTCTACTTTTTGAGGTCTTGTTCGATCTCATGTTAATTAATGGAGGACTGATATATATATATATATATGATTATGATGCTGCTGCTGCTGATGATGATACGATGATGGATATGCAATTAATCTTATAATTACCTTGCAATAGATCTGATGATTCTGATGTCCCTTACAACAAAGTGGTTTTTTCTTTTCTTATACCTCCTCTGATCCAAGGTTTTTTGAACGATACGATGAATTAATTAGCAGTAATTTACAGCTTAATCGTATTCTGCGAGAAAGAGTAAACGATAAGATGGGTTGAACTGTGACGGAAGAAGGCAAGCATAATAGCAGTGAAAAAAATGAAGAGATGCTTGTAAAGGGTAAACTGTGGATTTTATCTTATTAAAATTAATTAATTAAATATCTAAAGTGAAATAAAAAATTTAATTTTATTTATTATTTTTAATATAAGATTATTTTTTTCCAATATATCCTACATTTAAGAGTTTTATATTGAAATACTTTACAAACGTTTTATATATAACATGTATCAACTAATTCTAATATCATGTAAATTTTATTTTACTAAAATAAATGTATTAATAGAAAAAGATTAATCGACTGAAATGCCTTTCTCAGTTACATTTATTGTTTTCAAAATGAAATTATTTTTTCCCAACACAAACATTTAAATATTTCTCTGGTTAAAACTTCAACTAATACATTATAATTATTATGTAGTGAGAGATATATATAAATATATAGATTGATTTCTCAGGATTAGATCATAAAATAGCTGATATATTGTTGTAGCAATCAGTAGATTGCTTGGTACATTTAAAATTTTCAGTAGAAGCTTTTCACAAGAGAGATGAATCGTACTTCGGTGGAATTGTAAATTATATGTGCAAATCCAATGGATTGATTGATTGATTATTTATTTAAACCGCTAGCCAACAAATTAAATTAATTATCGTTAAGAAAAATAATTTTACATCAAAAATTATAATTTTTATATCATTTACAAAGTTTTTTACTGATCAATTAATTTAAAATTTACATAATTATCAAAGTTAATTTACGTATGTTACACGTAAAATTATACATTATACAAAATACTTTAACGAGAGACTGACAAACATAAATTTGTGTATAAAAAAATTGTCTTACACAAAAATAATAAATAAAATTAAAATTTTTATATCACTTAAAATTTTTTTTTACTAGTTAATTAATTTTAATGACATAAAATTTACAATTATGTCATTTCAATTAGCTCGTTTTCAGAGGAACATGCGAATCCCAAGGTGAGAAAGGTGTAGTGCACGGAACTATGTAAAGAAGAAAAATATTTCCCACTGTTGTCATAATTAATTACACAGGAGTACATAGATATAAGACATCCTAATTTAATTTATATATAAGCCAAGTTAATTAGCTAGTAAACATTCTAGACTCTTGTCGTATTCTCTTGAAACTGAAAGAGACTTACATAAGTGGAAGCTTGGAATACAGCTCTCACGAAAAGGTTCTTACCAAAAGCAGAATTTTGAGAACATTTAATTCTCAACTTTTACGTCAAAGTGGTAGTCTACTTCAATGTCTTATCTGCCATGAAAAATCTCATTGCATGCAATGTTGAGCGTATATATATACATATACATACATATATATATATATATATATATATATATGTATATATATACGAGTTCATAGGTTTTATAGATACCTATAAAATCTACTTTTATGGGTGAGTTTTTTAAAAAATATTTTTTCTCTTCACCCAACACGAACTAACTTCGTTGAACTAAATTTCATCTAATGTAGTTCGTGGTCTAAATATTCATTCAATAAACTTACTCTGTCAAGTATTTAACTATTTTATTTTACTCTCTCTTCATTTTTTCCCTTGGAGATCTTCACTATCTACACTTAATCTAATGATCACTTATAAAAGTAACTTTTATAGATACCTACAAAGTCATTTATATAGATATATATATATATACTTAAAAGAGATGACCTTGGTAGCTTGATACAGGGTTCTTAAAGCAAATAACACCACCATCTTAACCACTAATAAGTGTTGGAAAAAATAATGAGCGGAATTGAAACTTTTATATCATTTGTAAGTTTTTTTTCACTAATCAATTAATTTTAATAAAATAAAATTTACATGATATCAAAATTATTTCATACATATATGTTACACGTAAGACATTATATAAAATACTTCACTAAGATATTCACAAGTGTAAGAAATAATGAGTGAAACTAAAATATTTATATTACTTGTGAATCTTTTTCTGCCTGTCAATTTACAATAATATATTCTGACTATTTAATTTAACACCAGCTGGAATGATCGAGCCACAGTTTGCTCCTTGCACGCCAACCACATGATGAAATGTTGCAAAAACTCAAATCGAATCTTTTAAAACACTTCTAAATGGTGAAATAAACAATGAAAGTTAATCCAAACCAAGAATCAAATCACAAGCACAAAATACCAATTTTTGTAGGTGGAGAGCTCCTTGATGTAAGAAGAAAAAATTGCAAAATTTATCGATCCACCTCTAAAACCTCCGTAATAATAAATAATGAATACAAATGAGTCATTCTCTAGTATTTAAGAGAAATCACACATACAATCATAATAAATTAATGACACAAGCAAATAACACAATAAGAGGCGTACAAATTAACTAAATCTAACCTTCTCTGTTCCAAAATTTTCTATTGTTACTGTGTCATTCCAAAAGTTGTGAAAAGAGGAATAAAGTAACATGAGTCTCAAATCGGATGATAAAATATCAACCTAAACGTACTTCGTTTTTTCTCTTAAATTGAACTTCTCCTGAGAGTTTACACTATAGGCTTGCAACAACGCAACTTATTTCAAATTTCCTTTAAATCAAGCTTTATACTATTTTGATCCTTAATCTAACAATCTATACTAAAGAAAGGTAAGTTACAAACAAAATTGGAAACATTTTAACTCAATTCAACTACGAAGAACCTTCCCCTCAATGTGTTAGTGGAGACGGAAAACAAAGAGACAAACTCCTTGGAAAACTCAATACAAATTAACTCCTTGGAAAGCACAACTATGTACTTGACATAAATCTATGATCGTCGATTCACTCATCCAACTTTTTTATCATTTTTCACTATTTTTCAGACTTTTCAAAGAGACAAACTCTCTTCAAAGGTGATTGAAAATGAAGAGCATGTAAAATAGTTTGCCTTAATCAAGAAACAATTAAACCCTCTTGCTGTTACACCACTTTGATCAAGAGACTAGGGCTGTTTGTAGATGGATTAAGTTGAGATTTTATCGACTAGGTTGTAAATTCCTTCTCTTTAAATTGAACGGTTGGATCAAAGATCAGAATATTATAAAGGTTAATTTGAAAGATATTTCAGAATTATGAAATTTGTCATTCCAATTCTGCAGTGCACACTCTTGAAAGAAGTTTTGTTTAAGAAGTGAAACAAAATCCATTTAAGCCCAAATATTTTTGGTAGATTAAGAACTTGTGAAGCTTTGTTCTTGCCAAGTTTTGCAATTTTTTAAGTGAAGGAGTACTGATAGAAGAATTTTCTAAAATAGGGAAGGTCAATTTGAGTAAAATCTAATTTACCTCATATTAATTTGTATTGTTATTTGTGCCATTAGTTTTAATTGAGAGGACATATGTGATTTCTCAAGTCAAATACTAGAAAAGATCACTTGACTTGTATCTATTATGATTATATTGAAGAATCAAAGGTGGATCAATTGATCTCAAAGTTTTTACTTCCTACATCAAAAATGTTCTTCATGTAAAATATTAATGTTGTACTTATAGTTTGCCTACTTTTTGATTATTTTCTTACTGCTTTTTCACCGTTGAGAAGTTAATTTTAAAAAATTCAATTTTGTGTTTCTCAACAGCTCTCCCTCATCTTGATAAGGTGTGAAGCGCTGTAGATCTTGATGCTTGAGAGAGTGTGACAAGGTACAAATGTTAATTGAATCAGGTCAACATGTTTTGACACATTTTGACTGTCTCATGGGCTCATGGGCCGACGCGGCCCATACTTTTTCTTTTAGATCATCCGTTAAACCACAAGACTCGTCCCATGAACCTTTGAATTGTAATTGCTTCTACAACTTATTGAATGAAAAAAAAACAGAGATTTTTTTTTGTATGCGCCCAAAACAATACATTCACAATTTTCAATAAGAGAATAAGCCGATTTTTTTTAACAATTAGTTCAACAGGTTATTGGGTACTGACAAATTACAAACAAGTATTTATATTTGAATTTTAAAAAATTGTTTCTTTCTAATAACTTTATAATTTTTGAAATTATTTTTTAGCATTTATGTTTAATTTCATTCAAAAATGTTTCTTTAAATTATCAACAGTCCAAAATGCTGCTTGAACAAAGACTAACCATTCTAGTTTTATAGTGTTAATCTTTACGAGTCTTTGTAAATATTTTAAAATTTTTATTAAAGATTGAAAATTGGCTGAGCAAGAGTTAGGATTATGTAGTATGGTAGGAGTTTGTGTGTGGATTTATGTGATAATGTTGACGTATAAAAGTTCGTATAAAGTTAGCTTTATAAGAAATAAAATTGAAAATAAATAAATCCTAAGATTAATGTCCTCGATGTTTAAGGAATTTTATCTTTGGTGTTTATAGCAAAACCATTTATCACTAAGGTTTCATTTAGTAATGAAATTGTTATTGTAAAACTAGTTCTTTACAAATTCTTATATATTATCATTACCATACAAATTCTCATGTACAAACTTTCATCCCACAATTTACGATACAATTTCAATTCATTTGTTTCATTATTTCAACTTCAATTCTTCACAATTATTGAACTTAAAATACTTTGTTACCAAACAAAACTTAAATCTTTCGAATTTAGTAGTCAAAAGTAACAACAATTTAAAGTAAAAACTTAATTAGGTCACCAGGTATACATTTTAATAGTGTATAGTTCAAGAAATTACAACGTGCAAAATCAAATAATAAATAATAAAAACTTCTTCTTTTTTTCCACTTCCAATTTTTAAAAGTACTCCTAATTTTATAATGACATTTTCATTCATCAATTCACTTCCTCTATTATCAAAATTACTCTCCTTCATTTTATTTCAAAATTATTTTCTTAAAAATCACTTTTTTTTCACTTCTAAAGTACGAAAGTGGAAAAAAGAACAAAATTCCGTGAAAGACAAGTCCCCATCATTTGTTTGAACAGTAGACCTTAAACCTTAAACTCCAATATTTCACGTCCCCAAACAACAGTGATCGACGCTGCTCCTCACCTTGAATTCCACACATGTAGCTGTTCGCTCAGAAAAAATTTTCAATCGTTGACTACAGCTTCTATATTCCATCTTTCGATACATTTTTTCCTGACACTCTCACAGTTCCTGACGTCTAAAGTCATCGAAACAAACAATCCATTTAGGGCCAAGTTTTCACAAATCAAACGAGCAGTGAAGAAGACGGATGGAAAGGGAAGATGCAAAACAAAAGGTGAGTAAACAGAGAATAGGGGACATTCAAGATTTCCTCGAGGGTAACTGCAAGAGCCCTGTACACTAAATGCCTTCGGCTGGTGTTATGTACACTGGGAAGGACAGCTTCGATGGAACAGCAATTATACAACAGCGATTAAATATATAACGAAACTTTGAAGGAATAGGGGCTTGGTTCTCTCCGGAAAAACAAAGAGTGCCACAATGCCCCAATGCTCTCGTCAATCTTGTTAGGAGCTATTTTCGAGTTTGCCTTGGTTTATTTCTAGGTCATTAGTTCCACTTCGGGAGAGCAGCTCATCCTTCATCTCTTTATAGTCGCAAAGCTCCTTCAGAGCATCAGATGTCTTACGAGACAGCGAACAACAGGAAGAACCAAGGTCGTCGCCAAGCTCTGACTTGGCCGATTGCGATGAAATGGAGTCAAGCCGTAAAGGTGGCGCAGATCTGAACATTTGGACAAGAACCCCCGCAGCAGCATCTTGTGATTTTTGGGAAGACAGGTAGGGCTGAGATGATCCTAAAGCTTCACTTGCGTCGGCATTTCTGATCTCACAAAACATCAAAGAAGTAATGTACCGGAAAATATCTGTAATTATATCCCAAGAAAATGTTTGGTACTTCCAGACGTGCAAGAGAGAGAATATAAACAGTATTCCATATGGCTTTCAAATTTGAAAAGATGGAACAAGAGCAGGAGACCACAAGTTTCACGTAAGCACATGCTCAGAACTTTCAAACCAGATGGGAAGAGAAAAAGATCAAGTTTATGAAGAAAAAAACAAGAGATCAAGTTTATGAGGCAATGACAGAGAGAAACACTTCAAATTACCACACAATAGAAAGATAAATGCATCTCGGATCCTACAAATAAAAACAAACGAAAACATCACCTTTTGTTTGACCAAAAAGTGTGCCAAAAATAGTGATTGTGCCTGTTTTCTAATGAAAAACAAGTTCCTTTAGTTTTGTGCACTTAGAAACAAATGAAAATCAATGAAAAGAAAAATATCCTTTGTTACCAATATGTAAATAGTTTCCATCCAAAGGTTTAGAAATTTTCCTTTCCTGTCTCATCATCAGACAAAAGGATGGAATTAAAAAAATATTTTTCTTTAATGTTCACACATGCACAAACACTTTGTTGGAGTTAAATGGAAAATAAAATTTAGTATGTTTCAAAAAAGACAAAATATAAAAACTATTGTTTTAATTTTTCTTTGGTTTCCATTTGACTATATCTTTTCATTTTCTTTGGTTTCTATGACACAAACAACCCAGTAATTGACAAACTAAATGATAGAAAGGAACTACTAAAAGGACTTGACAAAGTGCAAGTTAGAAATATTGTAGACGATGTGGATTCTTAGGCAACTTTCAGGCTTGCTCGAACTGAAAATTCTTAATATCATATTTTCTTCTTAACCAGCTAAAGGAAGGGTTGTTCAAAACTAGCATTGCTTCTCAAACTTGAACTAACATTTTGCAAGAGCAACTAGTAGATCATAAAAGTTAACTTTACATTGTAAAACACATGATCTAAATAATTAAAATATAAATTAAATGTCTTCAAAAATTAAAGCAAAATTTTATTGGACATCTATTCACCTAGCCATACTTTAAGCGTAGAAATGTGAAGCAATAATATTTTCAAAAAGTAAAGATAATGGGCATGAGATTGTCAAGATAAACAAGTGTCAATATTTTAAAATATGTTTTTTTTTGCTTTCAAGAAATGTTTTGGAATCTAGGGCAGTGCCATTGGGGACCTCTCTCGGAACAGATGCAGTGTTTGGGTAGGGTGAGGAAGGCTAACACTGTGAAACATCTAGTTTGGAACACATGTGGGGGTAGGGGAGAATGAAAAGGGAATGGGTAGAGAATTAAGGTTGCTAGGAGACTTGCAAGAGTTGACTTGGATCACATACTGTTGCTTGTGGATGTGGGAGAGATCTCCTGAATGAGAGGCCCATTCAAGAAAAAGAAAAGTTCATTGATGAGTAAATATTTTAAGCATGTGGTAGCAAAGGCTTGGACTGCAGGTTGAAGGCACAGAAACTAAAAAATGTAGTGAATGAAGCCTTAGCATGGAACAAGAATAGAGAGAGAACTATCTTTTATTTCACATGTAGACAATGTAGAAGAAACTGGAGGCAATTTAGAATCAGATAGGGAGGAGAGGCAAGCTGCAGTTTCTGATTGAGCATGAGGCAGAAATCCAGTGAGTTTGGCTTCAGCAGGGGGGCCAAAATACAAAGTACTTTCATAAGTGTGCCAGTGAGAGGAAGATGTTGAACACGATTTCGAGGTTTGTGTTAGATGGTTCACTCCTAGAGGGAAAAACAGCAAAAACTGGCATCACACAATTTTACCAAAAAATTTTCAAGAAATAGGGTGAACGGCAGTTGGGTTGCCATGCTACTTCTGTAGCCCAATTATTGTAGGCAGACAGAGGAGGCTTGATTGTGTAGTTTTTGGTGCAGGAAGTTAGAAATGTTCTTTTACAGATGTCTAGATACAAGTCTCCAAGCCCAGATGGTTTTCCTCCTTTCTTTCAAGACTTCTTTGACATCATCAAACAAGACCTGCTTACTCTTTTCAGGGATTTCAGGGCAACAAATAGTAGTCTGGTGGCAATTAACATGTCATTTTTGCTCCTTATTCACAAGATGCCAAGGGCAGCCTACAAGGGATTTCCACCCAATAAGCTTGTTGAAAGAGGGGCATACTTTTGAAGTGGATTTTCAAAAGTCTATTGATAATATCAGTTGGTCTTTTCTGGAAATGGCTGTCCCCAATTGGATTCCCACCAGTTTGGATTGGTTGGATAGGTAGTCCTTCACTCTGCTAAGGGTGCAATGTTATCGAATAGAAGGATGGAAGACCATTCAAATTGGCAGAGGGATCGGGCAAGGCCACCTTACACTTATGTGTGACAGAAATGATAACAATTGGTTCTCAGTCTGGAAGGTGGTAGACAATCTTATTGTGTCCCGATTTTATAGTATACCACTGATATTTTATTCTTCTGTGATGCTGCAAGGGAGGACTTGATGTCCCTACAATTTACTTTAAGGAAATGTTAGATGACCTCAAGACTGAATTAATTTTCTCAAGAGCTCACTACTTGGAATCAATGTCAAGGGAGAGGACATGGTCAGATTTGAATCATTCTTGAAATCCAAGACAAATCAGTAGACTTTCACGTACTTTGGCCTTCATCTATCCGCATGGAAGCCTAGAAAGTCAGATTGGCACCAATTGCTGGATAAGGCTAGCAGCAAAATTAAGAAGTGGAAGTCCAAATATCTCAGCCTTGGAGGAAGGGCGGTGCTGTTGAAGGGTGTTCTATCCTATATATCAAATTTTCATATGGCAGTTTTCTCACTTCAAGTTAATATCATATAAGTGTTGGAGAAGAATTTCGGCAGTTGGGTTGGATCCAGAGATGGCACATTAATGTTCATCTGGTAAACTGAGAGGTAGAGTGCAGAGCAGTTTGACAGAACAATTTGGGTTTGAAGTCACATTTTGGGTTTGAACACTTTAAGAGAATTTAACCAAGAGCTGATGCTAAAGTGGCATTGGAGGCTCAAGGTTGAGCAGGAGGCCATCTGGTCAGTAATTATCCAGGCCAAATACGAGGGTGGTTTTACAGCCTTTTGGTCCTTGCACAGGTTGAAAACCTCTTACCAGGTGGATTTCTTTCAAATTGGTGAATGGCAGGACGATTCAATTTTTACATATTATCCGGATGGCAAAGTAAAGCTTAAAGATGCCTTCAGTACAGTGTTGTCTTCATCAGAGATGCTAAAAGGGACAATCAGAGAAGAGGGGGTCTGTAACTCCTATATTGGGTGGGAATGGAACTTCCATTTGCAAAGAGACTTGAAGGAAAGCGAGATTAATCAGGTGGAAACACTTCTGAAACTTCTGGGTGAAGCACCAAGCAACTAACAACGTGCCTCCCTGGAATGGTGGCAGTTTTCTGCAAAAATGTTATTCTTAGATGATGGTAAGTCGAGTATGCAGCTGGAAATTCTTCGATATATAAGGCTCAGAGAGTTAGGACACCCATGAGGGACATCCATGTAGTCCACTTGTACTTAAAGTGGTGACTAAAAAATATAGGAACAAATGGGGACCTCTAGCAGAAGTTACCAATAGTTTGTGTAATGATGGGGAGGAAAGAGTGGACTGCTTGTACTTTTCTTGCACGTATGCACAGGTCATCTGTAACTCCCTCCTACCCCCTTGTTATTCGGGGAAGATTGCAGTTCAAATCCAAGAAGTGGTTCTGCTTAGAATTGCAAAAGGTGATGAAGAGGAATATGACAGTGCCCAAACAAAGATGCCTTCAGTTAACCGACCCAATACACCAGGCTAAATGGAGGACTTGTAATCAGATTCCTTTTCAGTTGTCCTGGCATGGTACTGGAGATTTAGCATGCTGGGAAAAAAATTTGTCGGAAATTTGGGGGGCAGCATACTGTTGATGTGCATTGTTATACCATTTTCTATCTTTTTTGCAGATTTACATGTTTGGTAAATCCTTTTTCTGGATGTATCTTATTTTTTCCTTAATGAGATTCATTCTTCTTTCTTTTCAAAAAGAACATTTTGGATGAAGAACCCAATTTGTCAATCAAAGGCAGGTAAATGGCCTAGGTACACAAGAAAAAGGGATGAGGCACACCATTGTATGCCTGATTACTTGACCTCTTAAGTTGATCCAATGGAAGATGTGCACACGTGTGTATATAATGTTGAGGGGTGAGCGATGGGTGGAAGTATGTGCACACGTGTGTATATAATGTTGCCAAATATAACTGTCAGAGTATACTAATGTATTAGGGTGAGGCATTGAATATGTGGGTTTAGTCCCACACTACTTATGTTATATTTGACTTCCTTATGTAACCTTGATATATAGAGACCATTTTGTTGACTCATGAATCATTCTACTTCCATTTATTTTTTGTATTTTCACATGGTATCACAGCACAATTTGAAACCCTAGAGCAGCCATCACCTCCCCCCACCACCACCACCAACCATCCTCCAGCCTTCCAACTAGCACTACCACCCAAAGGCCCCTCCTCCTAAGCATCAACAACCCCTTTCAAGCCTTCAGGCCTAGGATGGCAAGCCCCTTCAGGTAGCAAACCCTCCTACAGCCACCTTGTAGGTCGGCTGTCCATGTTTCTGCCAGTGGCAGTCCTTGCCAGTGGTTTTTACCCTGACCAGCCCATGGAATAGGCTAGGAATTAAGATTTTTAAGCAAAACCGTAGGTGGATGCTTCTTGTCTAGAACACTTTATCACAATGGGTTGCTATAGGTTCCACCTAAATCAATCTTGGTTAATAAATTCCTAGATTTTCCTCTTCAATATGCAATTGAATGAGCATTCAAAATATGGAAAATTCTCTTCTCCCAAAAATTGCATTTTCCCTTTACCATGTCATGTGAACAGCTTGCTGATAACCATCCACTCCATTTAAAAAAGAGTCTCACTTCAAATATGTAACTGAATTTACCTAACTGTCAGTTACTCAACCTAACATGATACTGAAATGACATCAATATGGTAATATTGTGAATAACATGTTTTATGGGTTTCAACTCACACGTTGTTGACAACAAAAATTTTGCCAACACATTTATTTTTCAACCTAATTAACTCTAGCATGAGCCAAAATTTAAAACCATCATTACAAGGTATTTCATTTAAATCAAAAAGAGGTTGATGCTCTATATATCTGTTCCTAAAAATATATAGGCCTAATGCCAAATGAATTACACTTAACCATGATAACTATCACTTGCTGATATGATTCCATTATGTGGTGATAATAATGATTTGATGAGAAATTAAACGTCAAGGAAAAAATCAAATTCCATTAATGGCTTTCAAAAGGTTGAAGTACCTATTTTGAGATTCTGATGTATCAATATCATCAAGTGAAAAGTGGCAGAATAACTCGGAATCATCAGCAAAATCCTCACAGGACAACCTACTAGAGCTCCTCGAGAAACCAACTTTTGGTGAGCTGCATGAAGATAAAATGCCAGAAAAGGGTCCACAATCTTCCTTACCATCTCTGACTCCCTATATTTTGCTCATATAAAACACCACACGTGGCAGCAATACAACCAGGCATTAGAATTTAAATGGAAAAGAAATTAGAGGTATAAAACTGTATGACCGTTACCTTCAGAGATGGGCTAGTGATATTAGGGTAAAGATCTCCAATTTGGATGTCTTCCATCTTCCGGTAAGATCGTCCTTCTGATGGAGATTCACCAGAAGAGTGATTCGTTCTCGTGTGCCTTGGAGATGGGGGTGGTAGCAGACTTCTTGAAGGTGGTGGTATGCTCACAGGAGCGGTCACAGATTGCATTCTGCTCCGCAAAGGACTATTTGGATGTAAAGGAGGAGACGGAGATGGGGAAGAGGAAAATGGGGGTGAGAGTTTATGTTCACTAAAAATGTCAATACTCCCCTTCCTGCTCCCGGAAGACAATGTCTTGCGAAGATGATGAGCAGCCGAGTACTGCCGTCCAGCAAAATTTGTAGGGGACGTCGCATTCTGCTCCGCTCCTTGAGCCAAAGGATGATGTTTCATGGGAGGACTAGTCCAGCTATGCGGCCTTGCCAATTGAACAGCGCCCAAATCAGAACCTCTGAAGGGGAACGAGGATGCCGCCTGTAGTGAAGATGGGAATGCCCTCAAGGGGTCAGCCGCAGGACTGCCCACGTAATCACTGATAATCCTCGGGAGGATCAATGGCGACCCCTCAAGGTCAAACTCCTTCAGGCAACGTCGATAAGCAACCGACACGCCAATCTGCCCAAACTGCGTTTCCACCGAGCCAAAGCAATGGTGCTCCATCTCCTTCTCCTCCGCCCGTTCGAACGGTTCTGCAAATGGGGAAACCTTGTAGGTAAGACGAAAGCTGTAATTCTGGTTCGACGAGCTCAGCGTCCTGTACGCCTTGTATGCCGGGAGAAGCCTGAGCATCGAATACATCGAACGTAGCAACACAATCCCCTTTCTGTAAGCCGTGCGAACATCAGCCCCTGTGCCGGCCACGCGCCTGTGCTCTACGATCCAGCGCTCGACGACGGATTCTCTGTCGGAAGGGCCGGATAGAATGACATCGACGACCATCGGATCAGGAGTCACCCCTCCACCCCGGTTCCAGAAATTTAGGGGTTCGACGACGGCGGGGTGGTCCCCAACCGCGAGGTTGAACCAGCGGTCGCGCTTCGTTGGGCGGGGATCGCGGGGGCGGAGGGTTACGAGGTTGGGTATTCGGGAGTGGAGGACGATGTGAAGCGCCTTCGGGTAGAAATTCGAGATGATCTGCTCCGCCGCCCGGGTCGATTCCGCTACCGACGCCGGTCCCGCCGTCGCCGTTGCCATCGAGATGAGGCTCGCTTCGGTCCGCGATTTACCAGTGAAGGCTGTGTCCGGTGGGGTCAACGGCACAATCGGACACGATCGGCGACGGTGAGCATAGCGACGGTAGCCACGGCCGCGCTAGCAGAGAAGAGGAGTCCATCGACGACGGACGAAGCGGTGCCAGAGAAGTGCAAGGAAGGATAACACATTTGGAGGGATCACCGGAGCATATATTCATTTGATAACGAGATCGGTATAAACTTTTATATAAATTTTGAAAGTTAATCTTTTAGTTACCTAACGGTACCTAATTTTAATAAAAATATTTAAATTTTTTAAATCCTAAATTTTTATACCACACCACAGCCAGTGGTGGGAAAGACCAACCGGAGGAGCGATGTGGGGTTGACGAGGTGAATGGATGCTAATTAAGATTGTATTTGTTAATAATGTAATGTATAGTAATTATAATAAGATAAGATAAATAAAAAAGAAAAAATTATTATTATTATATTATCTCAAAAATTACGTTGAAAAAAAAGGTACATCACCTTACCTAATTTCACCTCAATAACAAGCATAGTCTAAATATGCACAAAAGGCATTTAGCAATTAAAGGTATGAGGTGTATTAACATGACTTTACATAAGAATAACTTGGTGTATGGTGATGCTTATCAAGGAGATTGATAGTGTTCGTGATGTTGATGCAATCAATGACGACATGACTTTACATAAGAATAACTTGATGTATGGTGATGTTTGTCAAGGGGATTGATAGTGTTCGTGATGTTGACGTAATCAGTGACGACATAGGACCGTTGAAGTGTGAGACTTGGACTGTGTTTGTTAGCAAAGTGAGACAATATGAGGTACAATATCATTTATTTTTAACTATAACGTAATTCACAATTATTATTCTTTTTTTTTTTTTATTTTATTTTATTATAATTACTATGTATCAACAATTTAACTCACTTCATTAACAAATATAACCTTGAACATTCGTATAGTCACAAAGACACGGAGGAAGTATCATTGCATATGCTTATTTTTTAGGTGGTAATTTTTAAATACATGAGGACTGGATTTTGGAGGCCCATGTTTTATAATTAGTTGTGTATAATCTTAGGGAGAATAGATGGAGAGAAGGAGAGGCTTCGGTATTGATGAAAGATAATATCCATGTATATCAGTTGTACGGGTGAATAAGAATAATCATATCAGTTGTATTAACAAAAGACAGTAACAATACAATGCAAGTCTTCTTTTCTTACATTTTGGGAAGTGTTCTCTGTGTTCTTTCTCTCTCTATGTTTTCTCATCCACCATTTGAATACGGATCAAAGACCAAATGATCGAATTAGTGCAGCACATTCGGTAATCCCAATCCGGCCATCTCTTAGACCCATAAATTTTGTGATTGAAGGAGTCAGCCCCAAGTTTATCAAAACCCCTTTCTCAGGCAATTTCAAGCCATCTTTGTAGTGATGAAATATCTTGAACAAATCCTGAGCCACCAAATAAAACCTCCTTTGATTCTTGCCTTTGTGCCAATAAGTGAGAACAAAACATTTGAATATTACGCCAACCACAATCCCATCCCCATCCGGAAGCTTCTGATATTGAAGTTTGAAAATGATTGATATATCCTGCTAATATGCTAATAGCATTGTTGTTTTCCATTTCCAAACACTTTTTCAGTAAGGACATTAGTCCACCTTCTACTTTTACAAATGGACTTTTAGTTTGAGAACCAACCAATAAAGTGATCTTGTCTTGAAGTGATCTCAATTCAGAATTCTAGGAGCCATGGTAGGATTGGTCTCTTCTAAATTCCAGGGCTTCTAATGGTCCTGCAGAGTTCAGCAGATGAGCATTTACATACCTTAGAGAAACAACAACAATAACAAACACAACTAAATACATAAATTTTTTGTTCAACCCTGTCGATATTTTTCCTAATGTTTGACGCATTGAGAACAGAAAATGTATGCGAAAGAAATACCATTCCAATTCAGAATAGAGAAGAACGACGTAGCAAAAATGTCAGGATGAAGTTAAGGCATTCCCTTATTTATTTTTCAAATTCATTTCTAGCAATCACTACAAGTATCCATTACTATAAATATCTGTCATTTGTCATTATCTATTACTATAAGTGTTTGTTATTTATCATTGTATGTATTTTATAATGTCAAATTTTAAATTCGTTACAAAAGAAAATTTAATCAGTCATTATAAATAACTTATAGTGACAAATTTTTTGATCTGTCACTATAAGTATCACTAATCAATTACTATAGGTAATAATTTAGTAATGAATTTTATGTTCGTCACAAAAGAAAGTTAGATCTGTCAATATATATTTTTATTATTTTCGTTATATTATTTTTATATATTTTATTTTATTTTATTACTTTTTATTTTTAAATATACTATTATTATATTTTAATATATTTTACTTAACTGATGACATATTAATAAATAATAATATTAGAATAATAGATATATTTAATATTATTACCCATATTAATAGATATATTCTATTATTATTATTATTATTATTATTATTATTATTATTACTATTATTAACATACTTATTATAATATCTATTATTATATATTAATAGTATATATGAACGGAGTGATAGTTAAGTTGATTAAGGAACGATATATAGGTAAAAATAATTGTGAGTTTGAACCTCTGGTAAAATATTAAAAGATTGATATTTTAATATTTCAAAATTAGATGATTAAGAACAATGAAAAATAAAAATTTTGTATATTTTATTATAAATCGATGCAGAGGTTGTATGTTTTATGTAAGAAGTTAAAATATATTCATGTAAACTTATCTTTAAATATATCAATAAATTATATTAAACCAATATAATTTAAAATTTTACCAAATATAATATTATTGGTATCGTACCGACGCACATGTACCACACCACGGCCAGGCACGGCCCATGGGCCGGGCACATTCGTGCTAATACCGGTCAACAGCACGAGTTGATCTTTCC
>JAMKPZ010006414.1:0-10309 GCA_024699675.1 Amphibolis antarctica
ACCACATCCATGGCGGCTCCACCCATGTCAAGCAGCAAGCACGGCTGAGGATGGCGTCGAAAATTCCAACCTACCACCAGCTATAAGAATACGCGCGCTCATCGGAAGCATAGCAAAAGCCAAGAGCGGCGGCAGATCGAAGAGCACGGCCGCACGGGAGGTTTGAGTTGCGGAGCAGAGATGGGGTTCGTTGAGGGAAAGCTGGAGAACGCTAGGGTGTACGACGGAAAGGTCTTCCCCAGGGCCTACCTCCCGTCAGACGAGACCAAGCGCACGCCCGCCGACCTGGCCGAGTCCATCGCCGACGAGAGGCAGCCGCTGCTGACTGCGCTCGACGAGCATGGTGCACTTTTGTTCCGAGGCTTCGGCGTCAACTCTGTCGGCGATTTCACCGACATCGTGGGGGCCTTCGGGTGGGAGGAGCATCCCTACGAGGGTGCTTCCAACAGGGTCAAGGTCGCCGACCGCATCTACACCGCCAGTGAAGCTCCGCTCAATGAGTTCATCCCCTTCCACCATGAAATGGCCATGGTCAACACCTTACAATTTTCCTAATTCTTCTTGTTGTTGTTCTTTCCCCTCTTTTTTTGTAGGAATATTAACAATAAAAACGTGATTTCGATCGATTTATAGATCAAGAGCTCCTGCTCGAAGATCTTCTTCATGTGCATGACGCCGGCGCCGTTCGGAGGGGAGACATCGATAGTGCGGAGCGACGTGGTGGCGGAGGAAATGGAGAAGGCCGAGCCGGAGGCCGTGGCGAAGTTCAACGAGGTGGGCATGACAGCCAACATCCACACGAAGGTCACCACCAAGAGCGGAGACGACGAGTCCACCGTCGGGCGCAAGCTCTGGCACCGCATGCTCAAGACCACCGACGAGGAGGAAGGCCGCAAATTGCAAGCCCTTAAGCCCTTTCTTCACTTCACTACGATTTTCTACATTAATTGATTGTTCCTTATTCATCTCGATCCGTCAATTGATCTGTTGCAGTGCAATGGAGAAGCTGGCATGCAGCTCGGTGGTGTTCAACGAGGACGGCTCGGCGGACTTCTACTACGGGCCGAGGAATCCCATGAGGGAGCTCAACGGGAGGAAGGTGTGGTTCTGGACCATCCTCGGCTACTCCATGGACGAAAGGGACGCGTCCGCCGTCTACGGCGACGGCAGCCCCATCCCGGACAAGGTCAAGGACAGCATCGACAGGGTACTGGAGGAGCAGAGCGTGGATGTGTGCTGGGAGAAGGGCGACGTGCTTGTGGTGGACAACTTCCGGTGCCAGCACGCCAGGAGGCCGGGCAAGCCCCCGAGGTCCGTTCTCGTGTCCGTTTGCAAGTGAGGCCCATCCATCATTCCATCCCTCTCGTTTGGGCTTATTGGGCTGAGTCCAGTCAACGTATCAACCGCGTTAATTTATCACTAGTTTTGCCTCCTTTTTTTTCTGTTGTCTTCAAGAGTCCTCTCTCTATCGCAGTAATAAAATGATCCTCCACATTTTCGAGGGTTCTTCGTTTATGAGCGGATCCAAATATTTGTTTTAAAGGGTTTTCGGTGGCTGTCGTGTTGTATTCAGATGAAGAGATCTCCTTCCAGGGAGATTTATTCATTCAATGAAAATTTAATACGCTTTTTATGGTCTGATAACTCAGATCAGAAGACAGGTACTGGATGAATATAATGGCCTTCAATAAAAGGAAACAACATATAACAGATGGCATTGATCGCTCGACTTTGCTGGGGATCGAACCCAGAATCTCTGGTGCACATCGGTTTCAGGCCGTTATCTGTTGTGAGGTTCACCATTGAAAGCCGAGATAGCAAGTAGAAGAAGACGTCACGTTCACTCTAACCTTGCAATTTTCATCGTTGCAGATTACAGATCGACTCCATTCATAATCACATGGCACAAGTCAGACTCGATCCTATGGGTCGTAATTGTCGGCACATACCTGTAAACATCGCTTTGAAAATTTTCACCCGTGGTTGCGTACATAGGTTTCGTACGGTAATAAGATTCTTAAAGATTTTATTATATAAAGTATATATTTTAATTATAACGTGAATAAAATTTTTTGTCGTAGTTGTCAGAGGAAAAAAGAAAAAGAAAAATAATTTTCTTATTTTAAAAATAATGTAAATTTTAAACTCATCTAAATACAGCTATTGATTTTACCAAATAAAGTCTTACTCTTCAGGTATTATTATCTTTAGCTCCTTTTTCGTGGTCGGTAGCGTCATCAACTCAATATTTGTAATGATTTTGTGAGTGGTTGCATTAATGAAGATGTTTACATACATTAATACAACTTATCTCTAACTGTCTAGTTAAAGTTAACTCTTCCTTTCCAATTATGATGCACACAAGAACTTCGTTTGTTTAGAGTTTCAATAGTTTCAACCGTTTAACTTCAATTTAAAAATAATTTTAATTGAAAACTATAAAAATACAACTTTTATTTAAAATTAGTGTTACCGATACTACGTGGGAACAAAAACATTATTAAGGGAAGGGAGAGTAAATAAATGAAGAAAAATAAACATTCTCTCTCCTCTATTTCAAAAATACCCAACTTTTTTATTTTTAATGATGTTATTGTAGATTTAACCTTATAAAAGGTCATCCTCGCGAGCTTATAAGTTTTTTTTTATTGAAGTACTTTATATAATATTTTACTTATAATATATATGAATTAATATTTTTAATTTCCAATTAGTGACCATACCCTACCTTAATTAACAACTCTAACAAGTTGAGAGGGATCTGTTGTTTTACAGTTCTCACCAAGATTTAAATTCCGGGCTCCCTGTTTTTGTTTCGACAATGATAATGTTTAGATTTATCAAAATTCAAATCTTAATTGATATGATTTTTAAGATTTTTTTTTCCTCTGTGACGGGAAGAAAAGCACAACAGATCTCAGTGGTGCATCACGTAAACGTCGTACTCGACGGTGGCATCTCCCGTGGTTTGATTGAAGCTGCGGGTGCGTGCCAGCGCATACCCACGAGCCAGCCGGAGCTTGCCGGTCCCTCCGACGACCGGCATCTCCCTCGTCTCCGAGAAGACCTGGTTCCTCCCCACCATGGTCAGCGAGCTGCCGAAGTGGAAGTGGGTTCTCTTCTCCTCGCCGGAGGGGAAGCCGTCGGGTGTGGCCCAGGTGGGGGAGAAGAGGGATGGGAAGAAGAGGAAGGTGAGGGCGGCGGGGACGGAAGCGGCTGCCATGGTGGGAGCAAGATTGGCTTGCAAAATCAATTTGGGCAGTAAAAACACAGCAAAAGGCGTATTTATAGCTTGTATCTGTTTTACAAGTTTTCAACTTTTTTCGAACTCAAAAGTGTTAAAATCGATAATTATATAAATAAAAGACAGCTGATTCATCAGTGAGGATTTGATTGCACTTGGAAACGAATTTAACAAAAAAATTACAAAAATAATAGTTATTTGTGTATATCTGGGAAATGAGAAAAATCTTAAATTTTGATTATCTGTGTATCATGTGAATTAACGAGAAGAATCTCACATTTTTAAAACCGTACATTCTTACTAGCTAAATTCCATATCTTTCGATCACATGCAGCTTCATACAACCTTATGGCGTCCTAGAAATATTACTGCCTTTTTATACTACTAATTTTTAGCTTGGACGTACGTGTTACGACGTTGTTGGACATTATCAAATATATCTTACAAGGTCTTTTATCAATTTACACGTACTATTTCATTAATAAATAGTACGAACCAAGGTATTCCTTCTTGAATTTCTTTTATCGTTTAATTCGTCCGTAACCATAAGACAAACAAGAACTTGACAAAATCCATGGTGTAAATCTATGTCTATCGAAATTTCTTTAATTCTCTCTATCATAGGTAACTATTTTTTTACGCACATCCTTCGTAACATTAATATAACCTACGAGTTTTTTCTTTCTTTCTGGAACCCAACACAATGAAATTTTAATTAGGTATTCTATCATAAGGATTTTCTAATCAAGTAACTCTGACGTAAGGATCTTACATGCGTCATTGTTAGCAATTAAAAGTATCAATGGTGGGATTACGGTCCGACTTTTGTACGGCCCAAAATGCAAATTAACATAAAGGCCTAGGCCCCTGTGATCAGCTAACGTCGATATGGATCGAATAAGCAAAGCAGAACCACTTGAGAATTTGGGGCTTTGAGTTGGGCTCGCATGTAATATACATTAGGAGATGATGGACGTACATAATATATATACTCTGATATCATTTTTTTAAGCAATAAAATTAAATGACGTAGAATTCACATTTTTTTAAAGAAATTATATAATTTACAATATACATTTTTGAATATTTTATATATATATACATTTGTATTGGATCGGTCCGATTTTTGTGACAGCCCTTGGTTGTTCAAATACATGACAAAATTAACTACTGCCACGTACTCTCTCAGTGCAGTAGGGAATTAACATTAACTTTAACTTTAGGTTTTATTTAGTAACGATCTTTTAATTCTAACTTTAGTTCTGTATAAACTATCACATATCATCATCGTTATTAAATAAATTCTTATATACAAATTTTTATTTCATAATTTATATGTGTGTGTACATGGTTTAGGTCCACTTTACACAAAAATGAACTAACATATATATATATATATATATATATATATATATAGAAAGTAAAAATAAAGAAAGAAAGGATATATATAGCAAGTGGTGTGCATGGCAATCTTTACCAAGGTCCACAACCTAATTAAATCTATCATTTTCGTTTTCATATTTAGGTTATAAGGGTTCGAATGTAAACCCCTACACTCTAGAAGTAGAGGTCTAGGTCGGTTGGTTTAACTTGGATTATCTTCTTATTAGAAAGACTGACTTATTGTGCAAAGCCTACGGAAAGTGAAATAATCGATCATTGCTAATTATATGTATATATCGTACGTGGATCGATGATGGCATCTTTGATTTAAATTAATTCAGATACGGACCCTAAATCATTACAAAACTTATTGATATATCTTCAAAAAGCCTTGATATATATGTGCGGCACGTTACCTTTTAACTATAAAAATGATTTAACGACGTGTGGACGTAAAGTAGTTTAAATGTCATTATCGAATTTAAAACTTATTTTATAATTATATGTATTTTTTGTTCAAAACACCGAAGCTCAAGGGCATGGGAGATTAATATCCATGGGTGGCGTCACGTGCGTAATTCAACCCAACCCTGCAGGAATAATCACATTCATTCTGCTGTGTTCGGTAAAAAAAAATAAAATAATAATAATATCTGTTGAGTGATTTTTTTAGTTATAATTATTGTAAAAGATCAGTAAATTTGATCAAAGATTTAATGCTACATAGTAAAAAAATTAATAAATAGTTTTTATCGAACAGAGCCTTATGAAAAAAATCAATAAATAAAATTTGAAAATGAAAAATTTTATAAGACTATCTGTGTACCTTATGAAAATTTAAGAAAAATTATATTTAATTTTAAAAAAATTAAAAATATTTTAAATTTTTAATATTTCAACAATAAATTTTTTTAAAATTTTATTTTCCATTAATTTTTATAATGCACAAATCCCCCTTTTACCTAGAATGTTTGAAATTTAAGATGTATTTGTTTTTCTTTATTAACTTCTGGATCATTTACCGTTGGGAGTTGATCTTCGTTGAAGTGGCTGGAATAAATACATTCAATCTATACAATGACAAAAGCAGAGTTATAGATCTCTATATTATTTGTGTAATTTATTTCTTAGGTTTTATTTAGTAACAATCTCTTAATTTTTATTTTTATTTTATACAAACTTTCATACATTATCACTATATCACATAAATTCTTATATATAAATTTTTATCTTACAATTTTATGATAAAGTTTAATTCTTTTTAGTAATAAAACTTAACTTTCAACTCTCCTAGAACACCTAATTATTAAATGTACCTTTAGAATAATCTGCTACTTTCAAATATGAAAAGACACATTTACCCTTCACATTTTAATGAAATCTATCTGTAACATTCGTAATTTAAAGACGCAGTGATTTAAAAAACATATCAATATTAAGAAAAACTATAAAATTAACAACTATAAATACTCTCATATGTATGTTGAACACACATATTAAAAAGCTAACAAAGACATAAAAAAAGCTAGTAAAATTGAAAATCTCTACGGTTTAATTATTATTCTTTCGAACAAACAATACATACTCTCAATTTGTTAAAATTACTTTTCTAAAAATGTGTTTCTCATTTTCAATCTTTATTTTTCCCAGTCACCTTGCTTTACATCTTTTATTTCCAAATCACGTGGGTCCCACGTGAACCTCATGTGGACCCCACAATGTATTTTTAATTTTGTCAATTACAATTTTGCACCCTAAATTAATATATAGCTAACTATTAACAAACCTAATAAAATTAAAGTCTATTCGGTTGGTTGTTATAGTGTAATTAATCGATTACTAAATACAGATTACAAAGATCATTTGACCAATCTGACTTGTATATATGTTTATCTTACTTTTTCACATATTTATTTACCTGCTGAAATATATTAGAACATCAATTTATAATATCATTATCAAAAACTGATAATGGAACACAATAAATGAAAGAATAAAGTATATATATTTTATTTAAATCAATAATCAACTCGAATCTATTTTTGCTTAATTTTTTAAAAAATAATATTTTCACTTGAATTCACAGTGCTATTACTGCCATACCCAATACGTACGTTTATCTTTTGACCTTGCCGGTTATAATATTTTTCTCGTACAAAATAAATAAAAAACATTGAACCATGCACGTAAATAAGTGATCTATATATATTCCAAGAACGCTCGTGAGTACGCCTATGGATGACGCGGGCGGGGCCGGCATTGCAGGTCTCAGCGACACGACCGGCCGCTTCGGGGTCACCGTCGGATCGTGGGTGGAGACGACGTCGATCGAAGCGCAACCCCACCCCCCCCGCCCACACCTTTTCCGGTACGCGCGTGGTGCTTCCGTCATGTGCCGTCGACGGGCACCCACAGCTTTCCATTTACGCTCCAGGCAAAGCCGATCGACCTTTTTCTGCCCATACGCTCGGATCTGTACTCGAGCATTGAAAAACCCAACCCTCCCATCCGCATCGCCCCCTCGTCGCTGAGGGTTAACTGCAGTACTGCTGCGGCACCGCACATATGCATTCCTCGGGCATATATGCAGTTAGTGTGTGACAGTTGTAAATTTACAAAAGGCTTGTATTTAAATATAAATCTCAACTAAGGTTAAGTTTGATAGGAATTTTTTTAGCTTTAGAAGTAAAAAAAAAGTAGATTTTTCGGCTTCTTATATTAAACGTGGTAAAAATTTTCTATGTGAAGTAATTTTTGATTAGATAATAAAATAACATTAAAAATGTACATTGTTAGAAGTAATTTTTAGTTAGATAATAAAATAATATTAAAAAAGTACGTCATCATAATGTTATATTGTCTTTTAACATTAAAATAAATGATTTTAATATTAAAATTATATTTTTTTAAATATTAATGTGATTAAATATTATGATGAGAAAATATAAAAAAATTATTTTAAATTTTTTCATACTATATTGAAAGTGATTTTTGATTTAAACGAAAGTCATACCAAACGAATCATAAGAAATCATATAAAGTCCAAAGAAGTCCTTACAATCATTGAGTTACCACGTCTATTGTTAGTTAATCCACGTATTCTTAAATCAAGATATTAATTATAATTGATTTATTTTTTTGAAAATTATTATTTTGAGATAATCTAACTATTAAGATATCATGTACATTAGTAGTTACAATTAATGGATTCATCTATGCATTTAAAATTTATCTTAAAATTAATTGATAACAAGACAATAGAATCATTTTAACGAAACACTTTCCTCTATCTGTGATTCTCTTTCACGGTGGGTTTACGTTTTTTAAAATGGTATAAAAAAATGATAAAAAAAATTAATCTATTTTTTTCATCATTTTACGCATTTCCTATTATTTCTAAAAACACAAAACCCCCCTTAACTACAGCACATATACAAGTGTTTTGTAAGTGCATGAATATAAACAGGAGAACTTACTTTGATATGTATAATCATGCATATTGAAAGTTCATGACAAAGTCATCAGTTGATGGTGAGATAATTAATGAAATGATCTATACAGGACTTTTTCTTTCTTTTTTTATCCAACAATATATCAAACGATCAAGTAATTAACTACTGCATGCATTGCCTCTCTTGCTTCTTTTAGGGTCTGTTTGGTTTGGAGGTTGTATGACTGTACGCGTACGTGGTCGCTTGAATGGGTCGGTTACGAGTCCTTCTCGGGACTTGTGGTGGACAACTAGGATCCGTCCATCCACCTGTCGACGTCGATCGTCACCGTCGTCGTCACAGTCGTCTGCGAAGGGGAAGAGAGAAAAGATCACATGCATGGAGGAGCACCGTCGCGTGTGTAGCTAACTTTGGGTGGAAGAAAGGGAGTTGCTTGCAGTGGTTTATAAATCATTCTACCCGCTTGCATGGATGGATGGTCCCAAGTCCAGATCTGCGCTCAACATTTAATGAGAACCACTGAATTAAACATGCATGGATATATGTGTAGGTTTATTACCTGATGATCAGTTAGCTAGATTCAAGATCGATTATGCAATCCTTTCACTTTTTACCGCATACTGTTTCTGAACTCAGGATTCATATATATATATATAAATATAAATATTTTTTAGTAACAATTACTATAGTTGCTTTTTTAATTGTGTCTTAATTTAATAATTTATATTAAATCTATATTATTTAAATTTTTCAACAATCTATCTAATTAGCATGACTTTAATTTTTCTTCTTGTGTACATTACAATCTCTAAAGTTTTTAAACTCACACCTACAGAACATTATATTTAATAACATTAATGACAATCTCTTTTTCTTCACCTCCATAGAGAGTTAGCTCTATATATATATATATATATATATATGTAATCCCGATAATCATCAATCTTGACCAAACAAAACCTTAATTGATTTTCTACTCTATTGATTACAAAAGGGATCGAAGTTTTGCATTTGAGTTTAGAGCATGTTTTGCACATGTAATTATGTAACGTAATCACCTTAATTCCTGGATTAGATTATAACTAATATTTCTGTTTTAAAAATTGTAAACTTAATTTGAAATTCGATTATAAAAAGTTAAGTTCATTAATGACATATCACTCGATTAATTATATATCTAAGCATAAACTAAAATGGTAAAATTAATTGATTCTTTACATAATCTCGTAATTAATTTCTCTATGTCTACCACAAATCAAAGATATAATTTAGTTACATAAATTACATTAAACATACAGTCACAAACAAGGTTTTTTAAGTGAAAAAACTAACATTGCGATCAAAAGGAGCGACCTTTAATTTTGTTCTTGCAGGCTGGCCGGCATGGCAAAACAATGGTCGTTGTTTTAATTTGGACTATGAATTCTCGAGGTTAAAGGATTCTTGGTATGGGTGAGAGATAATCTAGCGCGATCATTGATGTATTATTGTTGTTTGTCTTCAATTGATTTTTCCATTTTTCCAGAGTTACTGCTAAATGATTTTCATTCGTACTGGTTATTATATTCTTACATCCAAATGAAATAACGTTTTTTTAGAAATAATGAAAAATATCATTTCTAGAAACATAAAACCCCAGTACAATCCTCAACATATTGTACTACTCAACGGAAATTAACATTTTTTGCTTGAATTTGAGTTTATGATTTCTTTTTACACCAACTATTAATTTTAATGAAATAAATTTTATTATAATATTAAAGTCAGTTCACACGTATATTAGCGTAAAATACTTGTAGCTACTTTAAAACGTACACTTGTAAATATTTTTTACTAGTTAATTAATTTTTTTTTTAAAGAATCTCATTATTATACACTATAAATTGAGATAAGATATATAAATCACGTTATCCACTATTGGTTATTTTCATTAATCCTGCTTTATAATGAAATATCCATCAAACGGTGGTTAGATCGACTTTTAATACACACCGTACTACCGAACTACCATTGCACTCTTCTCTTGTTCTTTTTAATTACGAGTATCATTGCACTCTTCTCTTGTTCTTTTTAATTACGAGTATCATTGCACTCTTCTCTTGTTCTTTCTAATTACGAGTATCATTGCACTCTTCTCTTGTTCTTTTTAATTACGAGTATCATTGCACTCTTCTCTTGTTCTTTTTAATTACGAGTATCATTGCACTCTTCTCTTGTTCTTTTTAATTAC
>JAMKPZ010006421.1:0-12884 GCA_024699675.1 Amphibolis antarctica
TGAACCTTAGATTCTACGATATTGATGAAGGGTGACCATAAAAATAAGACAGTAAATCTCGTGTGGTTAACCGCACAGGATTTACTCCCTATATGTGTGTATCTGCAAACATGCAGATATATTTAAATAATTTCCAGTTACATGGAACCCAATTACACCACGTATCCAAGGATATGCCAGACACTGATGTTGCATCTTCTGATTTTGCAGTTCTCCAATTCTTAGCATATCAATCCAAACATTATTGAAATGACAGATTTTAGGAAAATCCACCCGATTTCCAATAATGTTCTGCTTCTTTATTTTCCAAAATCCCATACTCAAGTGAAGTGCCGATTCTGGTAAAATCAAGCCGAATTTTGGGATAAATGTTGAGTTTTGACAAAAACATTCTTCAATCCTTATTATACTAATGTTAAAGAATATTAATTATATTAATTACAGCATACAGCTAATATTAATTACAAAATATAATATTTACTATTGAGTACAATTATAAATTATGATTGTACCATATTAATATTGATAGAATAATTAGAATTATAATATTACAATAGTTAATATTATAATAGCTATCTCACATTAATAATTGTATTATATAATATAATAATATACAATACTGCAAGAAAGGAATATTAGTTGATGGGCATAAAGAGAATTTTGCTTAGATTTTGCATTCCAAAATCCATTGATTTTTTCTTTCTTTCAAACATCAAAGTCAATAGTAACAAACAATCCATCAATTTTGGTTGCATGGAATGGTGTGTGGTATCACAATTTCTAAAATCTAAACACCTCAATAATCAATATCAACTGGTACCTAAAAGGCTAAAACTACTAAGTCAAAAAAACTTTCAATCCTATCTCCAATTTTACTGTTATTCTTCCTCCCTCTTATCTTTGGATTCCATAATAGTCACAATCAATTTCATCAATCAATTTCATCATCACTTAGGGTGTGCTTGAAACTGTAGTTCTACCACAACTTTTCCTAAAAAATGTTTTTACCAAAATGTGCTTGCAAACACACCCAATAGTTCTTGCTTTTTATGAAAACAATTTCGTGATTCAATTCAAATCAATGCTTATTAAAAAACAAAAAAAAGTTAACTTATGAAAAAAAATTTAGGAACATAAGTTTACTTTTTTCATATTTACAAAAAATCACTTAAAATAAATCAATTTTTTTGAAAACATTGTAATCCCAAATACAGTCTTAAATTGCTTCATCCATACGTGGGAAACAGAACGACAATAATCAAGGTAAAGAACTAAATATCTGAAACAAGCAAATCCTGTATCAGATTTACAACTGGTTAATAATGCAGACAATAAACACGTAAAGGTACTGTACCCATAAATGAAAGAAACTCTCACATCGATATTTTCTATTGTATTATACTTGCCTATGGCTTATGCTGACCTCCTATTTTGTTGATTTTAGTTTGTTGTTTGCTGCTCAAAAATATTCTATTAAAGTTAAAATGAATTTGAATTTAAATACAAATTTCCAATCACAAGACAGACAGATATATTTAAATTTCCAAATACATGTAAATCTATACACCATATATCAGAAACATGGTTATTAGGGCACCAAGGTGCCTGAGTGGTAAGCCAGGGTGCTATGGATACTGAGTGCCCAAATAACATTGAAATACATAAATATGATTAAAATAACATCAAAATAAAAAGTGTAATAATACTAATGTGTATATTTTAAAAATACATATGATTATACATTTCGATAATATTCCATTAAAAAAAATCAATTTTTTGCAATGGAAAACCTTATATATATATATATAGCTAATTAAGTAAACCTGACAAAAGATACCCTTAACAAAGACAAATTGAGCCAGAGAGTCTAGGCATGACAAACTCATGATTACGCACTTAAATGTCTGCCTTGATAACTATGATCTGAAATAACCAAGACATCCTCTGTAGTTCCTTTGGCTGTGACAATTGTGGGGCCACAGGAGAAGTGGATGCTTTTGTTTCTTACGAGAAAGGAAATCACTTTTCATTCTGGTTGCTTGTTCGAGGAGATCAGGTTGCCTATCCTTTCTATCATTTGAGTTCCACTGTCAACTTCCTATTATGGTTTACGGTTGGAGTTGGCATTGCTATGGAATTAACAAATTCTGTTTGCCCATTTGGCTTGCTTTGTTATGCTAGTTACTCCCTCGCCTGATTGCTAGCTTGCTACCCAATGGACCCACTTGGATTTCAAGTCTACCAGAGCTTCACAGCCTCTGTTTCTAACTCTGTTGATCAAACTTTCAATTCCATCATCACTTAAACTACCTCCTCATTATTCATAATTCCATATATGGTATACAGAATCACAATAATCAAGGCAAAGAACTGAAGATCTGAAACAAACTAATCATATATCCGATCCATGACTGGCTAATAACAAAAACAATAAACACGTAAAGGTGCCATAGCAATAAACTAAAGAATTTCATTCATTAATATCTACGATTCTATTATAGGCTCAACAGACAATGATGCTTTCTGCTTTGATGAAAAGAACTTTTATAACTTTACAAAGATGCAAAGCAAATAAAAGAAGTCAAATCTTCCAGCATTACCTGAGGAAGCAACATAAGAAGACCATAAAGAGATTTTAGTAACCAAGGATATTGACTCGGCTCAAGAAGCTGAAATGTCAACAAAATATTGCAGGTTAAAATAGAATAAAAATTTCAAGATAAAGCGGGTAAAACTAGTACATGAGACTCCCACCAATGTGAGACTTGGAGAGAGTTCAATTGTATGCAGACTTATACAGTTACACATATAACTGGAGACTGTTTCCTAAAATTTGAATCATGACCTCTAGGTTTCAATGACACAACCTTACCGTTGCACCAAGGTTTGCCCTCTTGAATAATAATTTCAAGATACAAAAAATATATTACAGATAATGGATAGTTATCAAACAAAGATGACATACTTCTTCAAGTAAAACTAGAGAATTGTTTACAATATAACTTGTTAAAAATGCAAGAAAATATTAAAAGGAGGTAGTGTATCTGAAAAGAAACTGCAATAATCAAAGCTAAGAATCTCACACTACTGACAGCAACCATAGAAGGAATAGAATAAAATGAGAATACAACTAATTGCAGCAAGCACTGCCAATTTTTCTCTAAAATAGCTATTTACAAAAGCATAACAGTGACTCCTACCATATTTCAGATGGCAAAAACATGTTTGCTATTTACATGAGGTGAGGGAAATTCTAGAGAAAAACAGAACAGGCATTATAATTTTGGTTAAATGTCTTTTATTTATGATATTAAAATTTTTGGAACATAAGAAATGGAAGTAGAATTATCTCACTAAGATAACATCAAGTCTCTATATATAGAAGTTGCATAAAGACAACATATCATAAGTAACACGAGACTAAATTCGCTTACAACACAATCCTACTTATGATCTATATAAAGATCCATTTATTCATAGATTCTACTAATATTATCCCTCAAGTTGGTGCAATTAGCTTGCAAAAAACTCAAAAACTAAATAAGCTGTATAATAGACAAACTAATTAGAAATAGTAGTAATACTGTACAAGAAAAATGGTTAAACCTTAGTTGACCACACTTTAATAGGTATATACATACTTTGTTGTTGACATCATTACACTTAATCAACACAACAATACTTATTCATACTAAAAGACTTACACAAATACTATCATAAATATTAATACAATCATTCAATAAAAGTAGCAAGACAACATTATCCAACATCAAGATAAATCTCATAGAGAATACACAACTTTGATGAAATAACATTGCTAATATGAGAAAAAGTACAACTAATCTAATTGAAGATTTATAATGTCTTATTTTTTCCAACTTTTTTAATATACCCCTCTTTCCTTTTATTTTCTCCTTCCTTTTTTTTCTTTGCATGCTTGGCACCCTTCTCCCCCCTTCTTCTCGATTATTCTTTCCTTCTTTTTTCTCTCCCCCTTTTTTTTTCTTTTTCTTTCCTTCTTTTCATCTTCACCCTCTTTGTTTGCAACAAAACGCCACAATGTTGACCACTGCCATGGAATAAAAGAGCTATAACGTGGATTGTCACTTAGGTATTCCACAAACTCCAAATCTTGATGAAAAAAATATAAAGCAACCTTAAAAAAGTAAGAGCAACACCAAAAGTAGGCTGCAAATCACCATTGACAGCAAGGAGTGTGCAGAAGTCATGTCATCATTGGTAGGAAAAAACCAAAACCCATTGTTGACTAGCAGTAGTGGTGAAGAGATCCATTCTAGACACATCAACACACTAGTGCATAGACAATGTTTTCACCCAAGAAAGAGACGTTGGTGGTGGTGACACTAGGAAATATATGTGAAGATAGTAGCAATGCCATAGAAGGAAGTTCAAAACAAATGAGAGATGAGAGGGAAGCATCACAAGAGAAGAAGAGGGGAGTTACTATAGTGAAGGATGAGATAGGCATCACAAGAGAAAAGATTGGTAGTCGATAGAGGGGCATCATGATCAGTACATGACACAGGAGGTGGAAGGGGTTGACAATGGCTAGCAGCAAAATCCTAGACAGTTGTCGGTGGTAGCAGCCTTGATAGGATTGCCAACAACAGTGATCATTGGAAGGAGGGTGTGATTAGGATTTTCCTCATCCATACTTAGATTTCTCACCTTTAATGATACTCAAAACCTAAGCTCTTAACACCACGTTAGAACACAAAAAATGAAATGGAAATAGAATTATCTCACTATGGTAATATAAAGCCTCTATATAGCTCCATAGATGCAACAAACAAATCATAACTAATTTGAGACTAAACCCACTTATAACACAACACTACTTGGGATCTATATAAGGATCCATTTATTCATAGACTTCAACAAAAATTAATGAAATTCTCACTAATATGTGACACAAGGCAAAATTCAATTGTAAGCTACAAGACGCACCTGCAATCTTAAATATGCAAATATTGGAGTTTCCAGAAGATGAATGAGTTTGTCTAGCTGCATCAAAAATTTTACATTTATGTCCTCTTCCCCTAGTGACTGGATCACTATGCTTGCATGATGATATGCCTACCACAAGTCATAGTAGAAATCAGAGATTTTAAAATATCTACACCTGATATAATTTTTCTATTAAGTGAAGAATAGAGACACTGAGTCCACTAAGGCACTACTATTACCTGAGTTAACAAACATAGACTTATTGTTGCCATCGGTGAGTGACACCAGGAGGGATAGAGAGAGAGAAAAAAATTTTTTCCAGTGGAATTTACCAATGCTTGCCTTAAAAGGTCTCGCAGCTCTGCTAATTCAGATGATGTAAGCAAGATAAGATTCAGAGCCTGAAAGGTCAAAAGCACCAGAGAACATATGCATTACTTCTTAAGTTGTAACATTTTCCATTCTTAACAAATAATGATTCAAAAGTACATATTTGAAAAGACATTAATTGTAACCTGAATCATAATTGTTGCAAAATCTAAGTCACTCTCTCCTTCCAGAATAGCAGCAAATTCTCTATATATATTTTCGGCTTGCAGAAGAACACAGAGACGGCGGACTATCAAAGCACCACGCCTGTAAGGTGGAGACCATTAAAACTTAATAGTTTGAAACCTTTTCAACATCAATATCAGTTTTTATCATGAAAAACTCACTTTTCAAGGAGACAGTTGTTACTTCGAAAGTTATGTATTAGGTAAACAACCAGGTGACGAAAATATGGTGGATCTCGTGCAATGCAAGCATGCACATCTAACACAAGAAGAACCACCTGCAAAAGAAGCATTAAAACAGCATCTTCTGGGAGAGCTTTTTTTGAGTAAATAGGTAAAAATTGATGATGGTAGACTGTGAAATTAAGAAAATATAAAAAACCAAAGTATTTCTTCAACATGTTAAACTCACTTTTTAGATCTTAATAAACAGTCAAGGAATCATGTGATGCAAGAAAAAATTGGATGAGCACAACACATGTGACAAGAATATCATCTTCCAGTGATATTTGATTCAAGGAAAGAAGAACTTTAGTGTTTATGCACTACCACTGAAATTAGAAGCCTCACTCCCCAACCAGATTTCAACAAAGTGGAAAATCTTGTGATAGGTTTGTAAATGCTTTTAGCATGCATGCACTTTACTACAGAAAATTTTAAATTTCATGCCAAATCTTTGTTCAATATACAAGGAAAGAACGCTTAGAAATTATCAATGGGGTTCTTTGTTTGCATGGTGTGGAGAGTTGAGTTTCACAATTTTCTAGAAATTACACGATTTATAATAGAAAAGTGATGATAATGTTTTTTTGAAAGTTGTGATGAATAATGAATAAAATATGTAATAGAATAATGAATAGTATTTATTATACTAATATGATGATGGTGTTTTTATGAGAGTTGTAATGAATAATGAATAAAATATGTAATAGAATAATGAATAATATTTATTATACTAATGTGATGATGGTTTTTTTTTTTGAGAGTTGTGATGATAGTGTTTTTTTGAGAGTTGTCAAATCTAATGAATAATAAATTATATAAAAATTGTTTAATAAATGATATTGTAAAATGCTGTGATGTATAGGGAAAAATGGAAGAACACAGGACATAACACATAAACAAACAGAGGCAATGAATTACAATCAAATTTGGAAACTAAAAATAAGTGATATAATTGTGTAAAGAAATTACCTCGTCAGAAGGATCTGAAAGTGCATTTAAGAGTGAATCAATTACTTCATTCAAAGACCCAATCACCTGCTTCATACAGAAGTTCATCAACATCCTTTTATTGGCAAAAAATATTGATTACAAATACTTGCAAGCAGCAAGCACAGTAATATATTCAATTTTTTGGGAAGGATTTAATCGTACACAATTTTACCCCCATAAATGAACACAAGATTCAAGCCCATGGAATCCAGGTATCCAACTATCCAAGTCATAACGGAGAAACCTTATAGCCACATCAAGGTTCACCCTCAAGAAAAAATCCACATCCTCAAAAAATGTGACGTAAAAAACAATGTAAACTTATGTAAAGTAAAAATAAAGCATATCCATGTCTGTTAAAAACATATTTTCGATATACATGTTTAATTATATGAGACACAAATATAGAGATATATATACCCACAAATGCATATAAAATCACAAAAGATGAAAAATATGAACCCAATTTGTATGCAGAAGATTACCTCAGAATAATGCCGCACTAGAAGAGTAGACATCCAGTGTAAAGATTCAATTCGAGTTGCTTCCCATTCACTGGATAACTGCCTGAAGAAAACAATAATCACTTGCATCAAATACACTAAAGTTATTCATTGACCTACTGCATTTTAAGCTCAAAATAAGAATTAACATTGTAAAAAACGGAAAACAGATGTCACACAGATCAATGAAAGAAGTTTGTTTTAAAAAAAGATTCAAATGGGTGAAAATGGTATAAATAAGAATTTAATAAATATCAATATATTTACAAATATACAAGCATCACAATCATCAAAATAATTGCATAAAACAAATCCTCATTCAACTACAACTCAAATGCATTGTGGCCTAATTCTGAGAGAGGTGAGCATGTGAATGGGACTCAGATACACAGAAGAAAATTTGGCTTGCTATTGTGCATGCAATTTGGTGGAGGCAATGTTAGAGAAGAATAGCAAGGTGCTTTGAGGAGTTCAACATAGCAATGAAAATTTTTCAGCCAAAGTAACAAATTGTGTAGTGGAGTGGTCTAGAATGTAGCGAGCGCAAGGCATACGTGATGATACTGAGGTTCGGACATGGGTCACATGGCTTCACACTTTGGTTACCATTTGATGTTGTTTCAATTTGGCGTCTCCATCTAGCACCAACCCTTGCTTCATTCTCTTTCTAGTTATGGTCTTCCTTTGTTCTTTGTGTTTAGTGGGTTTCTCATTAAAACCTTTAGGGTGCTGTCTTGATTTGCTTTCAGCTAGCCAATTGCTTGTATGGGCCCCTTGATTTTATATATCTATTGTTTGTTGCTGCTCAAAAAAACTTAAAACTCTAAAATAAATGGGTAATAATATTTAACATTTCCTAGAGAAAGGGAAGGCACCTTCTAGCAACAAACAGGACAGAGCTTACGGCGAACCCATCAGGTAGATCAAAATTGACTACATGAACTTTTCGAAGCTCTTCATTTGTTTCACGAGCAATCTAAGCATGCAAAATAACATAATCCCACATGGTCCATAATTACATAGTATGACAATCAATAAAAATTTTCAAACTTAGATATAGAAAAGATTAACTTACCACTCTTATCTTGTCCTCTTTATCAGCAATGCAAGGTAAAATTGCACCCAAAATATCAGCATAATAAGGAACAAGCTGCTCCCCACCAAGTTTCACAAATTCATTAATCTGAAAAAACAAGTCCTTAATATCAACCCATCTCTCATTTTTTTAGCTAATAAGTCTAGTTTTATCTAATGCAAATATCTTGAAAATTTCCAAGATGAAAGACCAGATAAGAGGGGGAAGTTCTGAAGTGTTGAAGAAAAGGGAGTTTTAAACGTGACTAAAGCAAAAGAGGAAAATACCAACCCACCATGCCCATGTGAAATTCCTAAATGTAAGATTATTACATTTATCTCTCATTTATTTTTTAGCTAATAAGTCCATTTTTATCTAATGCAAATATCTTGAAAAATTCCAAGATGAAAAACCAGATAAGAGGGGGAAGTTCTGAAGTGTTGAAAGGAGAAAGTTTTAAACGAGATGAGTGCCCATGCAGATATTTCACCTCTTTTAATAAAACAAGAGAGGAAAATATCAAGCCACCACGTCGATGTTAAATTCCTAAATGTAAGATTATTACAAAGTCTACATTACGACAAACTATAAACCATAAGATGGATGGAGCTATTAATCTTACCCAAGTAACAGCTGTCAGTCGTGTAAATTCATCTGAAGAACTGGCCCGCAGGACTAATATTTCAGCCATTCGACCATAATCTACATTCTTCAAAGGAGTGCTATTTACATCAAAACAATTTCATACATATAAAAAATGAGGACTACAGGGGCTACTTTATCAAAATAAATTCTGCAACCGACTTCCTATTTCAGCCTCGATTAGCCCATGCAGAATATTTTAAGGTTCTAAATTGATCGACTTTGTAGAGAGCATTGCCCTTACTGGAGAATTTTTTATTTCTTGGAGAAACTCAGAAAGTGCAGAATCAGCCTGTTGCCTAATCTCGAGGCTGGAATCACTCAACATGTTGAACAAACCTGAAGTTATAAGAGATTCTATAAGGTGGCATTCAACTACGATATATGCCTAGGAAATTCCACCATTTCATGTGAAAATGATGAAATTTATTATTACTTAACAGTCACAATTTACCATCAAGAAAATCTGGGAGAAATCCAAGCATGTCAATCTCTGGAACACTATCTAAAACTGTGATCCACCCCACCAAAAATTGCCGCACATATGGGTTGAGAACATTCATACGCTCCCGAAGAAGTGGTATAAATTCCTCTATGCTGTAAGAGATGATAAACAGAAATGAAATTATAAAAATCAGGATAAACTAATGTGCCCATCTACTAGAAAACATCAAGTAAGGTACGACCTGAATTGATCACTCTCAGTTACGATATCCTGGACATGAATTTGAATTCAATTACAGGATTAAATTCAACATACACGAATTTATGACAATGAAACAGAAATATAGAAGAAATTTTACCTTTACAAGCCGATCTAAGAGATGAGCGGCACTCTGAACATTGCCATCAGAATCAGCTGAAAGTTTGCAGAGTGCATCAAATATTTGATTAAAGAATACAATGAACTCTCCTCGTACAACCTGGTCAGGGTTTAAACATATAACAAGGCATTACACAATCTAAATTTCCTTACAAAAAAGTAGCATTTATATATTGAATACTTAAATCATGCAATGGCACAAGGTTTTTAATGTGACCCAAGCAACTAACCTTTGCTATGTTATAAAGGGCTTCACAAGCATAGTATCGGACCCTGCTATCTTGATCAAGAAAGGAACTGAGCACTGGTGGGACAATTTGCTAATATATTGGACCAATAAAAATAGCAAGAGGATCAATAAATAAAAACTAACATTTGGAGAACAAAAATTGAGCACAAGAAGTTCTAGAACATGAAGAGAAGATCTAAGAAATGATTCAAAAATATGCATGAATTGATTTGACTTTTTTCAATTATGGGATGCTACTTTCTCCAATTAACTCTTTGGATTTGTTTCTCGCTTCTCATTACCATCACATGCATACCCATATCAAGCACAACGAACATTTATTGTAATTTGCTAATTTGTAAGTATTGTAATTTTGTGTTGTGGTAGTAAAGAATTAAATTATTTAATATTGCAGATATACATAGTATCTATACCTGTGGATATCTGCAACACATTGAAGTGGTAAAATATGACTTGTTATCTTCTAGACTCCAAAAAATTATTCCTACCAGTTTATGCTGACCTTGAACATCATGATCTTTTAACAAAAAAAATCATGAAAAATTCAGGAAATCTACAGCATATAATAAAGCTGCATAGTTTTATGAAGTTAGAACCATCTGTCCACAAATTTATGTAAATACCCACAAAATTATTTGAATTATATGTAAATGTAATCACAACTAGTATGGAGCACCTTTACATGCATGTGTTGCCAAAATCCCAATGTTGGTGGGTGTACACACATAAACAGATTACATACATACATATACATAAACAAAGTATACACATACATACACACAGGAGTGTGTGTACAGTGTTATCAGACAGACTCAACCACCAGTCAAACTGGTTGGACCAGGAATGAGTAGGTTTGTCAGCTCACAAGTCCAAGCCAATGGATTAGAACCATTGCCACCATGAACACCATTTGTCGACATTGCTCTTGTTTGCTGCAGATCAGATTAGCGTTTTTATTTTTATAATTGACTTCAAGGGGATTCCAGACGTCTTGAGTGGATCCCAGTGGCCACAAGCAGCTTCAAGTTATTGTTTTAAGACCTAGAAACTATGTTTGATTTCTTGTTTAAATATATGTGCATGTTTTCTACTATTTTAACCACACAAACACACTTAAAAACTAAAATTAACTTTAAAAAATAAAAAAACATCAAGGCATCACAAAGGATGGATCAGATTGGCCCTCCCGAAACCTTCTTCCTGAGATAGATTCTGATTGCACCACATAGATCAGATTGTCTACCACCTTAAGAAGACAGTTGGAAAGCATGCCTGTAATGATCTTTAAGGAGTATTTCAGAAGAGATATCAGTCTGAAATCCTCTATATCTTCAGCTCTGTTAAGGTTACTCTGGTGTGGAGACTGTTTAAGTCTTCAGTGTATGTATCCTTATTAGGCCTATTGGGCCTAATAACCTTTAAGGTAATTTGTGCCCTAATGATGCACTATATATATGTACTGTAACCTTGTAACTGAGTGCGTGAAAGCTAGTGAAACCATCAGAAGACGCCCGTGGAGTAGGCTTAGGCTGAACCACGTAAAACCTTGTGTTGTGCTTGCTTCTCCTTCTCTTCTACCTCCTTCCCTATATCGAATCCCGCCTTCTTTTTTGACTTAATCCCATCAAACTGGTATCAGAACGTTAGGGTTTAAGGAAAAAAGGGGGATTCGGGACTGCCTTAGGGTTTCGTGAACAGTAAATAGCTGTTCGTGCGGGTGCGAGCGAGGAGGGTGACGCCAGAAACCTCAGATCTAGAGCCGTCCGTCGTGCGCGAGGAGGGCGATGCCGGAACTGCAGATCCAGCTCTATTCGACGCAAGCAGAGCGTTCGACGACGCAGATCCAGGCCATCCGACGCGAGGAGAGCGTCCGACGACGCAGATCCAGGCTGTCCGACGTAGATCCAGAGCCGTCCGACGCAAGGAAACCGTCCGACGACCCAGATCCAGGGCGGTCTGACGCCACCAGAGCCATCCGACGCGAGGAGAGCGTTCGACGACGCAGATCCAGGCCGTCCGACGCAAGGGAAGCTGTCCGACGACCCAGATCCAGGGTCGTCTGACGCTACCAGGGCTGTCCGACGTCAGATCCAAGGTCGTCTGACGCTACCAGGGCCGTTCGTCGTCAGATCCAAGGTTGTCTGACGCTGCCAGGGCCGTCCGACGCCGCATCCAATGTCGTCCAACGCAGAGGAAGCCGTCCACTTCAGAAAAGTTATCCCACGTTACGAGGCAGAGCCTAGGGGCGGGTTCCAGGAGAGCTCGTCGGGTTCTTCTTTTTTTTTCAGTGAGGAGTGATACAGTGGTGTCACTGAAGAGGAAAAATGACAGACGACGAAAAGCTCAAAATTGAGAAGTTTGACGGTAATGACTTTGGGTACTGGAAAATGCAGATAGAGGACTACCTCTATCAAAGGAAGTTGCATGAGCCTTTGTTAGGAGAAAAACCTGCAGAAATGGAGCAAAAGACATGAGATCTGTTGGATAGACAGGCTTTGGGTGTGGTCAGATTGTCATTGGCCAGAAATGTTGCTTTCAACATTGTCAAAGAGAAAACCATAGTAGATTTGATGAAAGCTCTTTCAGATATGTACGAGAAGCATCTGCTTCAAATAAAGTGTATCTGATGAGAAGGTTATTCAATCTGAAGATGTCAGAAGGTGGTTGCATGACAGATCACATCAATGAATTCAATGTCATCATATCTCAACTAAGTTCAGTTGAGATTAATTTTGATGATGAGGTCAAAGCCCTAATTTTGTTATCTTCTTTACCAGAAAGTTGGTCTGCAGTGGTAACTGGTGTTAGTAGTTCTCTAGGACACGAGAAACTGAAGCTAACAGATATCAGAGAC
>JAMKPZ010006431.1:0-12182 GCA_024699675.1 Amphibolis antarctica
TGATTGATCATACTTTCATTTTTCCTGACTTCCATTAATGATATATCAATGCAAAAGTTGATATATAATTTTAGATACTTGAAACATAAATATTGTAAACCTATCTAATAAAAGTGAAATCTTTTAGCTAATGATAGACTTAAAGACGAAAACTAAGAATACACTTGTTTCTAGTTTTACTTATTATAAAACTAACTTCAATAATTGTGAAGAGTTAGAATTGAAAGTAATGAAATAAATAATATTGAAATATATAGTAAATTATGTAATAAAAATTTACATATGATAATAATAATGAAATTGAAATTAGAATTCTTAAAGTTGAAACAAACAAAGGTTAAGGTTATGTTTAGAAAAAGTTATCCTAGCTTTAAGTGTCATTATCATTACACAATTTTCAACGTATAAATTTTATCATATTAATTACCATACAACTTAATTTCATTTGTTTCACCATTCCCAACTTAAATTTCGTTCAACCCTAGAAATAAGGTAGAATTCTTCCCAAACATACCTTAAGACAATGAAAATGACTTGAAAAGGAAAGTAGATGAAACCAGCCATCTAGAACCCCATGAACATCACTTCGAAGCGTCTTCATTGATCATCCGGCCGCCGACCTGATATGAACTTGTCGATCCACCCGCTAGGCCGACGGCGGATCACCCAGACTCCAATTGCAGGCATCAACGACCGTCGACGAC
This sequence comes from Amphibolis antarctica, assembly GCA_024699675.1. Classification (NCBI taxonomy): domain Eukaryota; kingdom Viridiplantae; phylum Streptophyta; class Magnoliopsida; order Alismatales; family Cymodoceaceae; genus Amphibolis; species Amphibolis antarctica. Next base: position 705 of record JAMKPZ010006431.1, read on the forward strand.
ACTCCACCCATCGGCATCCACAGACGAAGCCTTTCTGCCGGTGGAACAACGTGAGAAAGAACAATAGCAACTCTTGTCGAGTTCAAGTGAACTACTCACTTCAGTTACACAAGAATTGTCTGTTGCAAGTGCAGGAGCAACAACAGATGGTTTGAACGTAACACGACCTGCTCGTCACCGTGCGTACAACTCATCTTACAAATGTATAAAACATTCATATGATCGTTTCGAGCGTGCACAAGCAGCTCATTTTTGTCTCGTACACACGAGGTACTCGATAAAATACGGCCACCGTGACGACCATCCACCGAGTACATACATAACATTACAAGAATATTTACATTGTTAAAAGCCATCCTATGTCAGTCAGACCATGCTTCCGTAATACCACACAACACCAAGAAGTAGACAAGGTCGACTAATTCATGACCGCCACTGATGTAAATAAAATAGTTTGTAAACAGATTCGTGGAATCAACTTCCTTTTTTTTTTTTTTTTTGGTTGTTTTCACTAATGATCATCATTGTCGATTGGGGATGATACTGGCAGATGCACCTTGAGAGACCAGTCTCCAACTGGTGCAGCAGCGTCACTGCGCCTCATCTTCTGGAGTTTCCTGAGATGACCGTTCAGGGTGATTCATATGGTTGTCCACTGGCCTCGTGAACTGAACCAAGATTATGGTCATGTTGTCACACCCCTCTCCACCAGCTGTTGACGGTGCCAAGCACCTATCGAGCACCCTTTCACACACTGCGGAGAGACTCCTTTCCTGCATTCCATGCTCATAATGAAGTGTTTATGAAAATAGAAACAGTATTGGTACAAAAGACCCAATGCACAATAATAGATCATGTAAGCAAAATATCTAAAAGTTGGGCAAGAACTCCAATATAAGCAAGAATTCCATTCTGTGGTGCAGTCAAGAAAACTTTAAAGAATTTGTAACAATTACACTGTACAATTAGGAGAGCCTTAGTTCTGCATGGATGATTTTTGGTTAATCACAGATTAAATATATATTCGATTTAAGCACACCACAATGAATTCAGCCGATCAATAACAACTAGACATGGAATTTTTCTATGGATTACTATGAAGGTAAAAGAATGCTGGATTTTGAAGCATATTCTGCTTCAAAAGAAACATCCACTCAGAACGTACATCGCACCAAACCCCTGATTTTGAATCCTCTAGTATAAGTGAAGGTAGTATCATACTTACAGAATTTATATGCTCGTGGATGAAATCTACAAGTTGCTGGCTTGACATGCAATCCCTGGAAAGGCAAGCATTTAAGGTCATCATCAAGAAAACAAATTAGTTTACGACATGAGCCAACCATGTCAAGCAAATAAAATAAACTTGTTTTCTAGTCACAAAAACAGCTTCTCTTCTTGAGCAAGATTGTGTGCACAGCAACCATCCAGTGTCCCAAATATTAACGGGAGCCTCCTTTATTGGATTTGTTCTTCTTTTATACTTTATGCTACCTTTTATACATTTTTTTCTCATTGCAAGCATTTCAACAATGCATAAGATAAATCTAACATAAAATAAAATAAATGGAGACCAAGGATCAAACCTTAACCTCTCAATAAAATCACTACCAGAAAACTCACTCATACGAATTATTGAATTACATCACTATTTTATAAAAGTTTGAGTTTAGTACATGGCCTGTGTGGATAATAAAGTTGACACTGGTACTGTTCCACCAAATCGTGCTAAATCTAAATATGAAAAACTATGGCCTTATAACATATATTAAACAACTATGCATCGATCCCACTAACACATACATCCCTTATCTATGTTTATTTCTAATTTTCAATGAAGCTACATCTTTGATTTATGCATGCGCATAATCTAAATGGTGGCTTGTAAGCACAAGTAAACAAGCAAAAAGTTTCAAGTCAAAAGTAACATTACAGACAACAAGAAATTCACTGATATTTTCAAGAAAACAAGAAATGAGCCAATTAGAAAAGCTACTAGTGAGGCAGTACAATGCAATTAGAAGCACTTAAACGGAAGTCATGGATTATGGTCCCAAAGGTTACTTACAACGAACAAAAATTTTGGAGCAATTAATAAAAGATAAAAATTAGGGGAAAAGAAACGGTATTTGTGGTAATAAAAACCTACCAAATACCATCACATGCCAAGACAAGAAACTCATCATCATCGCAAAGGTCAATCTACAAAAGCAAACATAATAAGGTATATATGAATAATATGGGAATGAAAATGGGCCGAAATCATAACATCGATCAAGAGAGAAAGGTATGATGCTGTACAACGTTTATTTCTGGATTGGCAGTGACAATTTGCTTTTCTGCTGATATGAACTTATTCTGCTTGAATTCCATGTCACCTGAATGGTACAAGACATCATCTCAAAATGCAACAAGCTCAAGTTCTAGGGATCTCATTAGGAGAGAAACAGGAATACCAATTGCTCTTGCCAAGTTCAAACTTCCATTGACTCGGCCTGCATGGATGAATCCACCAGCTTTTAGTATTCTTTCTCTTTCAACCTCAAGCTCTGGCTTATGATCCCTTGATAAGTTGTATGCCTAACAAAAGGGAAAAATAGTTACCAAACACATTCATCAGGCACATTGAGAAAACTTTACTGGTGAAGATAATTAGCCTAAAAATTAATTATGTATTCAGCATACCTGTCCTTTTCTTGAGATTACACAGCGAGAATCACCAGCATTTGCAACTACTAGTTGATTATTTCTAATGATTGCTACACATGCCGTACTTCCAGAAGTTGGTCCAGGAAAATCTGCATGTGGTCCCTATTCGTGAAAATCCATAAGTTCAGATACAATGGCCAAGTACAAAAGAAAGATGTGTTTCAATTTCCAGAAACTAATGTAAAATCAAAATCATTTAAAATTGAAATTCCTGCACCCATTTTTTGTGTTGAATTTTTTGAAAAATTAATTTCATAGGAAAACTCAAATACTAATAAAAGTTAACATGGGCAAGATATTTACATCCTCAAATGCCCACTCATCTGCTTGATTCTGAGAACCTCCACCCCTTGGTGACCATATGAATCCTTCAATCATGCCTGAGAATTTATCCATTTTATCTCCCAATACAGCCAATTCTCTCCAACCTCTCTGTCCTTTCATCATCTCATCCATTCTGCAGTAAAGGAAAAAACTGAATTGAATATGATTCTTTGTCTATCTTGAAAGAACATTAAAATTATAAGCAACACATGGTCGCCATCTTTAACAGGAAAATCCTTAAATTTTACATGCTCGAAGAGATGAGGTGGTTATCCTAACCTAGCTTAAAAACCAGAAGAAAATAAGTGACTTTTACAAAGAACAAGTTATATTTCATAGATAAGTTAAAAAATTTTAACGTACAACAAAATAAGGAAAATTCATTTATGGGGCTTCTGAAAATGTGGGTACTATAGGGAAATGAGACGTGCCAAAACCATGACCCTGCATTCAGCCATTTCCACAACTTAAAGCTATAGGTTCCATGTTAGATTGGAGGAACCATGTTTTCTTTTCTAGTTCTAGTTCTGTTTGAACTTTTGGAATTGTTTATGGAACAACCAAAATCATTAAAAGAAAATTCTTCAATATACATATACATACAATCATTTCAGTCAAATTTTTAGTTTAAAATCATAGAAAAGTTGCTTATTGTTTATCAGATAAAGGTTTTCGAAAAAAATATATCTGGTATTCTTTTCTAGAAAAGGGTTTTTCCCTCAAAAGTTGTAGTTCCATAAGCAATTGCAAATGATGCTAAGCCATATCTCCCCTCTTTAGGACTGTGTAACTTCACACGCTCTCTGAAAATATCTACTGTATAGTATATGTATGACATAAATGTGTGTAAAGTGGGTTCAAAGCCCTTGCAGCAATTTGTCAATAAACACGTATCATCTCCATGATTGACATGCAAGCTAGCACCTTACAGTTTAGTATTTCCTTGCTTCTTGTCTTCCACTTTCACTCCTTATCTTTGTTTACCTAGAATTTGAGGAAAAGAAATGGAAGAATAGAAAAAAATTGTGGGATGGAGAATGACAATGGAGAGTTGTTGTCATTCTGAGCAATGATTCTAACACTTGGTTTTAGCCACAGAGCCAAGTATTGCAGAGATCTGATAAAAATTAGGTTTTGCAAGAAGTTAGGCCACATAGTTAGAGGTTGCTAGCTGCAATTAGAGCCTTACAGGGCAAGGTTCTTCTTAAGGTACAACTGCACAAGGTGTTCGGATATGTCTAAGGATATGCAAGAAACAAGGAGTGCGTTAAGGCCTGAGTGGTTGGTGCCTAACTGCCATTGTCATGGCCTCATCTGCTCCTGCTCCATGGGTGTTCTTACATGGATTTAAAGGGGCCAGCTTTATAATCACGGATGACTATGGTCAACTCACCTGGAGTTTATCCTCTTAGATGAAAGTCTGATTTCTATGATTAAACTAGAGGAAAATATTGTCTTATATTAAAATGGTGCAAACAGATGGTGGTCATGAATTTTAAACAAATTATTTAAATCACTCTATGCTTGCATGGGATTCATCTTCAGGTCTCATGCCCGTACATTCCTGAAGGAAAAACAAAGTTGACTTAATTGTAACCTCAATGCTACACCCAGAAGAAATCTAGTGTTCAAACCCAATAAAACGTAATCAACATTAGACAATAAGAGAACTAGAGAAACTGACCTGAAGAAAACCTTTCGAACCGAGGAAGGTAAATCTCCAGCAGAATATGCTTCATGTTTAAGCACTTGTGTGTGAAGGTACTTGGCACAAAACTTAGCTACAACTTTTCCTGAAAGTAGTTTAAAAATCAAGCTTAAAGAAAGCCCCCATCACTCCATGGGAAACCATTTATTCTTGACAAGGCCTAAAATAGGTCAAATATGTCATAAATATACAGTAAGGCTTTATCCATAAATCTAGTTTTTTTAACTTTTTTATCATATGCTTCAATTTTGCTTCAACCCTTCATTGCAATGGCTAAATCACATGATTATGGTTTCTAAAAGCAATCAGACGTTTGTCATTAACTTTCCATTCAGAATAATAAATCCATGGAGTACGTTCAGGCAAAAATATTTTGACAGTGCATGCCATCTTTCTACTCATTTGCATATCAAGGAAACTAACAAAGTCAAAATTTTAAGATAAGTCCAATTCCAGATTTTCCTTATAAAAGCTAATAAGATGGAAGAAGTGAAATAGAGCAGAAAGCTTTAATTCTTGCGGAATTGATGGGTACTAAATTTTCTTAGTGATTAATAAATTTGGAAATAAATAAAAAGTATTTTTCAATATCAAATACCATACATTACTTAACTAATTGCATTGCTGACAGAAAAATGTGACAGAATTACCTCCATGACCATCATAGACACCAAAAAATGATGTGAAGTTGTCAAGATTTGGCAATGCAGCATGCTACAAAACAAGGTGTACACAAGTATGACAATCAAATATAAAACAGAAATAGAATAAAAGGGCTGCAATGCAATGTTTGTGTTTGTGTAGATATAAAGCTGTAAACATTAGTATAAGCATGCATAATAGGAACAATCAATGAAGCAATGACTCATTGATCAACACAAGAAAGAAAAATCAAAATGTAATTAAGTTGCAATATGCATAATATGTACTCAGTGCACAGAAAATGTTTAACATAAGTGCTTACAGCATCTTCCATGGTTGCACGCCATCCTTGCATTGATGACAGACCAAATCGAAGCCTGTCATTCCCACCATTTTCTGAATTTTTTTCTGTTTTTGGAGTACTCAGATAAATCCCCATTTAACTTTAAATGTACCTAAAGAGCATGAGCAGCATATAAAATCTTCCATAAAAGATATAAAATATACTTATTGTCAAAATGAAATTGGGAACTTCACTTTTCATCAAAAAAACTAAGATGCTTGACTATTATTTAACTATTGATTATCAAAGTGCAAGTAGGGATGTGAATAACATCAGGAATTTTTTAATCAGGCCCAAATAAGATGACCTGAACCTGAAATAATTAATAACCTGACCCAACCCACCCAATTCTTTAATGCATCACGTTCTCGTTTGGAATTAAAACCATTTAAACTCAATAGACTCGTTCAATTTTTTTATTTTAAATTAATTTCATAAATTTTTAAATAAAAGCTTATTATTTTAAAGATCTACCACAATGAAGATTTGAAACTACAAGTTGTGATCACATTTTCAGTGGTAACCCGCCTAAACCACATACACTAACAAATTCCTTGTAATAAATTTACATCAAATATTATATAATAATCACTAGAACTTAAAAGATAGTCTTCAAATAGGTAACTTTAATCTGTTTATCATCTTTACCAACCCAACCATGTTTGACCCATCTATAAAGAGGTCAAGTTGGGCAATACTGAAATTAAATATTTAGGTTTGGGTTGGACATTTTGGACCCATTAGTTAAATGGGTCAGGCTTATTGCAACATGTTTACTCTTGACCTGATCAATTTGACACACCCATGTGCAAGAGCTTCAAAATATAGAGGTGGACGTGGGTTGGATTAAAGACTAAACCAAAATCCAATCCATTTTATTCAAGTTAGATAATGTTAAACTCATAGCTAATCCAACACGGATTTAAACCCCAACCTACAAAGTTTGGGTTGGATCAGGATGGTTTTTGATTTGTATGCTCCTTATAAAATTAAATATTACTAAATTTTAATGGGTGTCAATTTTCTAGTGGCACCTATAGAAAACTAATTTTATAGGTGTTCTAAGTCATTTTTTAATTTTTTTTTTTTATTAAAATCTGCAACATATAAATCTATAATTATAGTGCACTATTCCAAAATTTGTAACTTTAATTCTAAAGCTTTAAAAATTATGACTAAGGTATTAATAGAAAGTTAAAAAAGAGTACTAAATATGAAAAATAGTACAAGCACCTCTAACAACTTAGACCTAAATGTCTGAACAACTAAAAATACCAAGAAAATCACCTAGTGAGCGATGATGAGCAAGAAGGAAGATGATGGTGTAAGCAATGGGAAGGAGGGACAACGATGGTGCAAAGACAAGCGGAAGGGATGTCGACAGTACAAGTAGCAGGTGGAAGGAATGACAATGACATGAGCGGCAAGCGAAAGGGATAACAATGACAAGAGCGACAGGTGAGAGGGATGGTGATGGTGCAAATGGTGAGTGGAGAGACAATAACACAAGCAATAAGCAAAAAAAGATGACAATGGTGTGAGCGGTAAGCAAGGGATGACGACGGAACAAGTGACAAGCAGGAAGGACGATGATAGCGCGAGTCGCAGGTGGGAGGGATGACGACGACACGAGCGACGACAATGACGCTAGTGGAGGGACGATGATGATGCAATTGGAGGGATGACGATAACATGAGCAGCAAGTGGGAGGGGCGACGACAACATGAGTGGCAGGTGGTAGGAATAACAACGATGCGAGTAGCGAGTGGAGGGACAATGATGGCATGAGTGGCAAACAAGAGGGAAGACGATAATGCGAGCGACAAGTGAAAGGATGACAATGACACAAGTAGTAGGTAGGAGGGATGATGATAGCACGAGTGACAAGGAAAGATGACGATGGCATGAGCGGTGGGTGGAAGGAATGATGGCAATGAGAGCGACAACGAGTAGATGGATGACGACAACGTGAGTAGTGAGCGAGAGGACAATGATTGAAGAGTGAAAACGTATAGAAAGAATGTGTAGGAAAAATTTTTTTAATGAGATTTAATCTAAACCATTCAATTAGGCACCTATAGAAAATCAATTCTATAAGTGCCACTAGAGAGTATTTTCCCAATTTTAATATAACAAACAATATATCATTATCAATATCACATCAACTATAACTACAAAGTCTAAAACCTTTACTTTAATATAAAATCAAAAAATATCAATTCAAAATAACATGTTAACGATGAATACAAATATTGTATTCATAACAACAAAATTAACTTATCCAAAATAGCAAAATAAGGTATCATCATAGATGAATTTTAGCTGTCACCAATTATTATTGTAGTAGGCCTCAAGGTTGAGCATCCTTGTGTGTGAGTGTGCGTGCAGGTGTGTATGCATTTGAGAGAGTTTATGTGCATGCATGCTTATATGCATGTGTGTGTAAATGCATGTGCATCCATGCATGATTGAGTGCATATGTGTGGACACATGCATATATGTGCATCTTTTAGACATTTTTTACATCAAAATGTTATTACTGGAACTAAGAAATACATATAGAACACATAATAGCCTTAAGAACTACACGAATATAACACATCTATATAATTTTTCTTTTTCCTTAAAAGCATTACTTTTTCCTACAGCCCTCGTCACTACTATCAGATCATCACTACCATGGAAGGTATCAATCTCCCCTACAAGAAAAATTGTTGATTATGAAACCCCAACACAAAATCCCACTACCTTGTGAAGCCAAAATTAGATTCACAAACTCACCATGGTAGCCTCCACCCCCACATGCATGCTCCGAGATGTTGGATTCATTATACAATCCCTAACTACCCATACATCCCAATCCCCCTTCATGAGTAACAAGTGTCTAATGACGGTCGTGTGGTTACTTCCCATAGCCGTGTATCTTGGGTTGTTACTGGAACCAAGAAACAAATTGGCAAAGCAACGCAACAAGAGATGGAGATTAGAGTTGGCGTGCCGCAGATCCTCAAGGTTGCGCCTAGAACATCAATGGATTGTCTCACAAACAGCAGATACTTGCCAACTAGATACAGGCAATCGACTCTAGCAGTGCCACTAAACATATTACATGATTATCACAAAACACGTCCAAACAACATTGCACACCATAGACGTCAAAGATAACACAAGATACTACAAATCGAAAGATAAAACTAGCCAGGAGGGAAAATAATAAATAACACCAAATCAATTTTCCTGCCAGAGAAAAAGTAACGGCAGTTTCCAAATATCAAAACCAGATCCAGGCATAAACGCTTCGAACTAAGAGGAACTACAATCCATTCGTACAAAATCCATCCAATCTACGATTCAATCACGAAAGGAACATCATTCCTAACAAGGACCGACCACGAGATGAGAAGCAGGCCACTTCTGCCCGCCAGAAAAGCAGATGGACGAGCAAGGTATTCGTCTGAGAAGGATACCTACCACGAGACGGGAGTAGGATCCGCCGCGCGTGGAAGACCCCAACGCTGCGTGTGCGCACGTCGCCGTGAGCGGGAGGAGGGAGTACGATTGCGGTTGCAATAGCCTACAAGGTCGACGATCGACGATTCAACACTTCCGGCTTTGCCCAAATGGTAACAGTGCAGGCGAGCTTCTCCGGCTTCCCAGAAATGATCGTACCCGACGGCTCTCGGCGGATGACTTTTCTCTGCCCCAGCCCATCCGCAGAAATAATCGAAATATTGTCGAATAACCTAAAATAATAGCATTATCTTAAAAACTTTACAGAAAGTAAAGCAATTATATTCCAATTTTTTAAAAAAATTAAACATTATTATAAAAATATTTTGTTGAATATCGGATAATTTTAAGAATGACATGCAGCAGTGATGGTACGATTTTAATATATCATTATTATTATATAAATTTTAATATACAAATTTTTATTTTATAATTTATTATATAATTTTAAATTACTCTTAACTTTAAATTTTTACAATTATTAGAATTAAAACTTTTTATTTTTAAAAGAAACTGTAATTGATTGTTTTCTTAGGAGGTCTCGTTGAAAGAAAAAAAATAAAAAATAAAAAGATGAAAACACACCTTTACCAAACGTGAGAATAGAATAGGAAAAAGACGATCGATAAGCTTTTATTACAGGTGCATTTAGAGGAAGTTTCGATCAATTTGAAAATTAAATATAATTAAAGTTAAAATTAATTTTATAAATAAAATTAAAATATAATAAATAAAATAATAAAAATTTAGATGCATGATCGGTACTTTCTCGTAAATACGTCTTTAGGGGTTTGTGTTCTTTAAAAATTAGTGAAAAGAAAAAATTAGAAATTTTTTTATCATTAAAATATTATAAACTTAGAATATTTTTAACTTTTTTAAAATGAAATATAATTTTTTTTATATTTTCGTAAGGTATATAAATAATCTCATAAAAAATTTTATTTTCATATTTTTAAAATTTTAACAATAAAAAAAAATTTAAATTTTTATTTTCGTTAATTTCTAAACAATACAAACTCCTGCGAAGCGACAACACACATGAATCTATACTACTTTAAAATATACATTAAGATCGGACGGATGGTGTCAGTGGGCGTATTGCCACATCCTCGCTTCGTATCTTTTGTAACACAAAAATATTCCCGTCGGTTACAACTTCTTGATGCCTACCGGTGGTGAGTGTATCTGAAATGTTTTAGATTTAATAATTAAAAAAATTTAAAGTTAAAAATAATATTAAAATTATATAATAAATTGTAAAATAAAATTTATGTATAAAAATTTGACAGTAGTGTCGGTGACTGTTCGTTTCACGTAGTTTCACACTTCAAACAATTGAGATTGTAAAAAAAGTAAATAAAGAATGTGTTTGTTTGCACACGATTGGATGGTATACTTAATGCACATAGGTCCGTGGTCGCAATCCTGGATGTTGCTCTTCGACTACAGTGGACATACATCGAGGTAAGTGAAGAGAACAAGTGCAATGGAGAGTAGATTAAAAACGTTCCTTTACAGTGTCAAACATGACTCCAACAACGATTTGACAACGTGTTTTCTAAGTTCCAGCACTTCACAATGGTTGGATTGACCTTTTCAAATGCATCCAAACGAACACATGCTGCATGGTGGAAGAAGTTTGAAACCTCTTCGATCATTGAACACCAATGTTGATTCTAAGCTTTCTGCTGCACCTCAACTTTTCGTGCGTCCTAATGCAAAGATCACTCTCGCTCGCGCCTCACGTGCCCAACGCATGGTAGCATAGTGTACAAACTTGACCAAGTGTTAAAGTTAAGAGACATAATTGTGAATCTGATATTTAAAAGTTTTAAAAAAATTTCACAACCATCAAACTATCACTTCAGTGGTACAAGGAAAAGATCAGTTATTCAGATGCCTATAACATTCTCTTCCCTGAGTGTTGTCTGCAACAACTGAGAATTTCCATCAACCAAACAGTTCCAACAGTAACTTCATCAACGCCTGTTTATCAAAAACCTGTTATTAAGAAAACTGAGCTGATACCGCCACTGTGCAATTTACACACCTTCCTTGGGTAATAAATTTCAGAAACGTCAGTTTCGTTTCAGGTAACACAAAATCTCTGTTGTTGAGAGATCACTTCTCATATTTCCCATTGTAAAATGAAACACAAGGCGTTTGATCAAATGCTTTATTCTTTGTATGAGAGAATCCAAGTCCATAACCATGAATCCTTGGGTCTTGGCTACAGGCA
>JAMKPZ010006433.1:0-11096 GCA_024699675.1 Amphibolis antarctica
AAACATTTTTCCCTCAATAAATGTTCATTCATGTTAAACGAAAGTATAATCAATGCACTTAATAAATCAACTTTTCTAACTAACCTGTAACCGATGTTAAACGAAAGTATAATCAATGCACTTAATAAATCAACTTCTCTAACTAACCTGTAATTTGTCGGTAGATCCAACGCTAACTGACATCCTTCCGTATTTCATTTGATAACTTCAAAAAAATATTTGACAAATGAATCACAAATCCCAAATCCTTGAGAAATGCAATACGTCACTACTGTTAAAATCGCAAATCCTTGACGAGGGGACTTCCGGTGGACTGCGTAGGTGAGGATGATTGGGGAAAATGAATCGTTATTTTTTTAAAAAAAATAAATAAATAGACTACTTTTACGTAGGTGTCATCAGCGGGGGGATTTTTTTCCACGTGGGCTTTCTTTTTTTCCACATGGGCTTCCTTTTTTGAACACTCTTTCTCTTCATCAAATAGTCATTAATCTTTCGTCAACGGATGCCAACAGAACCATTAAACTCTATTAAAAAAGAGACATTATGTAAAATTCCGCCCACCGAACGCCGACTCCCGAGCAGCACCTAGGGCAGCAATGGAAGGGAGGAAGAGACTGCCATCTCTCGTGGGTGCTGGAAGGAAGTTCCCAGGTGGGAGTTACTGTCCGAGGAGGGAACTCGTTTTTGGTAAGATTGCATATCTTTTTCCTTGGGTGAGTTAGAGCAACCTCGTGTTTTGGGGAAAGCTAAGTGAAAGGGGGAAATGCTATAGGTTTTTGCCGGAAGGAGGAGACCGACTGGGAAGGTTGCGGTCCGAGGAGCTATCAATGGCAACCTAAGGAAAATCCTAATGAACCCTTCAAGGCTGGGAGAGGAGCTGCACAAGAGAAGTACAGGTGAGTCAATTTCTTTCAGAAGAAAGAGAGAGGAGTGAGGGGTTGATGATCATCTATGGAGTATTTTTGAGTCACTAAGAGTGGGAATGACTGGATATTGAGCAGGTAGACGAGTGTGACTGCTTCACGTCTAAGAGGAAGGGAGGCTTGAAAATACGACTTTCAGTAAGCCCTAGTCCAAAGATCTATTTACAGTTCAGTTATTACCATCTTGAGAGTAGATTAGACTAGTAAAAGAAGGCAATGGGAGGAGAACCGATGGTGACCTACAAGGTCTTGGCCGATTCGGTTCCTCCACGAGTATGGTGCCATGGGCGAGTGGGTTGGTCGTGCCCCTCTTTCTCGTGTGATCTCAACACCTCCATGGTAGAGGCCACCATTAGCCAGAGATTGGGTTGTCATCCTAGTGTGTGTAAGGAAGTGGCCCTGCACAACTAGGGAATTGACACCATGGCTTTCTCAGTGCATCGACTGAGGATTTAAGGGCTACATGGGGTGGGCCGCCGGAGGCACGGGGTGTGTGTTCACCCATGAAGATGTTGATGATTTAGGGAAGTACATGGGGAAAGTTACAATGAGTGTAGATAAGACGACCTTATGATGCCATGGCAGACGAGACCCATACATGTGGTTGTTTGCGTTGCTTGCTTGTTTTTATTTTAATGAAAGTTTGAGTAGTTTGTGCATGCAATAATTTCTGGCTTAATGATAGTTAGGGCTTACTAAGTAAAACCCGATCATATGTCTATCTCTCATTTATTTAATGTAGATATCGAGCATAACAAGGATGTAAGTCGAACTGCACATTTAAGCATGTATTCTTGCCTTGTGAAGTGCTCTTTTAGGGATAGTTTGGCTTGACTATGCTTCTTTTTGGATGTGGCAGCATGTAGTTCTTGAACAAATGCATGTTTCATGTCCTCACAAATATTTCGTTTAAGTAGTTGGTTAATACCACTAAGTGGCTGTATGAACATTGTACTTGTCTAATGTCACATGTTGTAACTTGATGGCTTGGTACCCCTTTCAACTCATGATGTTATGTTGTACTATTGTGCTGCATGAAATTAAGGACGGTTAGACAATGTATGTTTTATTTTGTGGGTTGTATGTGACTGAAGCATGTTTGTAGATTGAATGTTGTGGTTGTCAGAAATGTTTTGTATGAATCTTTGCATATCTTTCTTGTGTGTGATTTTTCCTAAAATGATGGGATCCATTTGAGTGGGGAGGCATGAATTCCCACCATTGTGGATAAAAAGTAGAAGTGTATGAATCGAAGGGGTTGTGAGATAGACGGTGACACAACAGGGCGTGATCTTAATTCTTTTGTTGGAATTTTTGATCATTAAAAATTTATATTGTTTGCCGATGTTGGTCGTCGTGCGCGACACTTCTGGTTGCACCACTCTGTATTTATAATTAATTACATTACATAATTAATGAATGTATAATTCAATTACATTACATATTACAATTATACATTGAAAGTTGACCGAGAGAAACCAAAGGAGGAACACATCATTAGATGAGTAAATCTGTAAACAAGCAAGCCCCTCCGTTATTTCCCTCTCTGAGCATATGAAAGCTTTCAAGGAACAGAGCAGCTGGGTAAACCACACCAATAATCATCATTGTTGACAACATAATTACCCATCTAGATGAAGGGGAAATTGAATTAGATGGCTCCAATTCAGTAGGAGGGGGGGTGAGGTTGTGTCAACATAATTGGGTAATTTCGTCTAATTCAAATGTTTGTGTAGAATTTTTTTGATGAAATTTAATTTTTTCACGGAATAGATAGAATTCATTTCAAAGGAAGTTTAAAATTCAATTTCAACATCTTTTCTTGTGAATTAAGTAAAATTCTTATACCCTCTTTCAGGGGATATTTTGTAGTCTTTGCATCTTTCAAAAAGTTTATTTCATGAATAGTTGAATTTTGAAATATATTGATTTTTTACTATTTTTAAAATAAAAAATAAATTCAATTATATCTAATTCCATCATATGTACAAACACTAAATTTTTAAATTTTGTTTAATTCTATGATGTGCACAAATATTGAATTCAATTTTATCTAATCTAATTTTAACTTGAAAATAATTTTTTAACAATTTATTTTTATTTAATTCTATGTGCATAAAAAGACCTTTATGGTTAGTTTCAGATAACTTTGGGAGTAAGAGTTAAAGTTGAAGTTAATTTTATAAATAAAGTTAAAGTTATGTAATAATTAGGTGATAGAATTAAATTTATATGTTAAAATTTATGCAATAATAATAATATTATAAGTGATTTTAGGGATCGAGAAAAACCTCCGTAATTATTAAAAGAAATCATAGCCAACATTGGTCTTTTGATAATCTCTCTCTCTCTCTCTCTCTCTCTCTCTCTCTATCTATCTATATATATATATATATATATATATATATATATATATGAGATAATACGTATCTTTTAGTGATACCTATGAAAAATTGATTTTATAGATGTCTTATCTAATAAAGTGTGAACATATGGGTCGGTGCTCATATTTCCCTGAAAGCAGAAAACCATAATAATGAAGGAGCGAGCTGGTGCACGGGGGGATAGATGTCGGGACCTTCACGCTTTGATTGTGCTGGTACCGTTGCAAAGCAATGAAAGCATGTGCTATTCCTATACCGTTCACTGTGCCAGTGCATGATTAGTGATTTATTAGATTCAAGATGGCAGGTAGCCGTGGGAACATGGGCCTGCCTGCTTTGGTCCGTCCATTAATTGTTTTTAATTTTTCATTCATATCACAGATTCACAGCCGTTCTTGACCGTATATAGTCTTGTTTAGCTTTGAAAATGCATAGGTGGCTTTGCATTGATTTATTGTAGGGGCGCTTTGAACAACTTGCCCATCCATTATTTAAATGATGGTTGTGGAGAGTGGCTTTGTTTGAATATTGAATTGCAGCTTAATTAGACCCAGCAGAACCGTGATTGCTTTTTCCTGCTTGCTGTCTTAAGATGAATATCGTTTTGATTAATGAGGAAGCGTTGATTATGAGAACCTTGCTAGGTTCTCGACATTAATTCTAACCAGGCTGCCTGCCATTTGTGACTTTGAAAATGAGAACCTAGCTCTGCAACTGCTGAATCATCATATATCAGTGATCAGGCCGTGGCTCGCATATGTCACCTAATTAATTACTCCTCCATATCTCCCGGCTTTTAATTGTATATCCTCATGCATTTGTCAGCTAATTAATTGCTCCTCCATCCCTGCTATCTATCAATTGTATATTCTTCATGTCACCCATTAATTTCAAAGAGCATCACACCGAGTGGTGAAATGTTGTACTCTACTTGCTGCCTTAATCTTATGGTGCGTCATTTGGGTGGATTTTCAGTAGCAGAGTGTTTCCTAGCTTCGTATATATGTATGTAAATGACAAACTTTCTAAATCTGTTAATGGTTCTTCTACGCATACATATATATATATGTATATATATTTGATGTTCTAATCCAGACTCCTGCAACCTTGATAGTGACTGCATTATTTTGGTTTCAAAGCAAGCATCTATTCTTTCTACATTTGCTCACATCTAGCTAGCACGGATGAAGGGTGAGTCAAGGAAATGCAAACAAAATATGACGTAATTCGTGGAAATTTACAGATTTTAACTATGGTCAACTAAAATTAGATAGAACAATCGCTCCTCAGAATCAAACAATATGTGGATTTTATTTCATTAAAATTAATTTACTATTAGAAAAAGATTTACAAGATAATTTTAATTCTATTTAATCAATTTACTACCGTCGTGGTCGGCCATCGCGAAGGTTAAGGTTACGGGTAGGGTGAGGGCGAAAATGTCAAGAAAAAGAGCTTTTCTACGACAAAGGAGTTGTTACCGTAGAAAAGAAAAAGAAATTCTTTTAGAAAATATTTTTACCGTAAAGAATTATTTTATATTCAATAAATTATTATACAAAATACTGACCGTGTGATAATTAAGTTTCAACTCCTAACTTATCAAACGCACCCTGACATAGCCTGTGAATATAACGAGGAAGAGATAGAGATTGAGAGAGAGAGCGGTAATTAATTTGCGTTGATCGACGCCCAGTTGTGATGTGTAATAAATGTTGCTGCTGGAATTCTGCAGCAGCTTGGACTGACCCAGTGCTCCAAATCAAAGGACCATCATATACTTGGATGTGCTACATGGGAAGTCCAGCACTGCCTCCTCTCTTTTCTGATCCGAACACATGCTATGATGCCGACTTAATTAATTCACCCATTGCTGGAATTTCATGCTGTTGTGTTTTTGAAGTCGCGTTTGTTCGTAGTTTTAATTTTAACTCCTGTATTATAATTGAAATTGGTTGAAATTTGTTGATTAGAATTGAAGTTGCGATTATTCAGAACTTTTGTTATTAGGAAAAAATAATTTCATATCAAAAATTGAGATCTTTATATCACTTGTAAGTTTTTTATTTTCACTAATAATTGATTTTAATAAAATTAAATTTAATGAAGAGGTGTTTGTGTACCTTGTACAATTGAATAGAAATTGAAATTTTAGTGTTTGTGCATGTAACAGAATTAAATTTATTTTTTATTTTTAAAAATAGTAAAAAGTAAATATATTTTAAATTTTAACTATTGACTTTTTAAGAGATGCAAAAGTTACAAGATATCTCGTAGAGGGAGGGCAGACGAAGAGATTCTGCTCAATTTATAAGGAGATGTCGAAATTGAATTTTGAACTTCCTTTTAAATGAATTCCCCAAAAGAATTGAATTTCGTTAAAAAAATTCACACAAACATCCGAATTAGATGAAATTGAATTCCTTCCAATTTAATTTTCCTCAATTCTGTCGATACAAAACCCCTTGGAAAATCAAACTCCACCATGTGTTAACAAAATCCTCATTAATTTGGGTAAAATTTTCAATCAAATTATTTGAGTTATTAATCATTTTAAGTGGGCCAATCTCTACCGTTAATTAATCGACTAATCAAATTTGCTGCATATGCGGTCGACAGAGTCCCCATTTGTTTCTTGTTTTTTTTTTAAAATTTATAGATTACCTTAAAATAAAGAGTTCACCTTAAGAGACATAAGCAAACATAGCCAAGATAATTCAGAGGGCAGTACATAACAAAATCAAAAGAGTTGACAAAATTTCAAGAATGAAGATTGTATAATAAATTATGAAATAAAAATTTGTATGATAACGATAAAGTATGAAAATTTAAATAAAATTAAAATTAAGATTAAATTAGATAAACAAGCAAAATTAAAAGTGAAGTTAATTTTTATCTATCACATATCTTAGAATTATGAGTGTAATCAACTACATTCAGACAAACCTTGGTCAGCAACGGAGTCTCAGTCTCCATTTGTTCACACTTTAAACTTTTTATACATTACAATGACCACGATTAAGAAGAGTTGCTCTCATTTTAATTTTATATAAATTTTTAAATATCATTATCAGTACATAAACTGTAACTTTAAAAGTATTTATTAAAGATGTAAAATTAGGTGTTGTGTGTTTGTTTAAGATGTACAATTAAGTGACGAAACATGGTAAATTAGGGAGGAGGTTACGTGTAGGTATCGAAAAAGGTGAGCTTTTAAATTAAATCTAAATTATCCGACATGTACCATTATAAATGACACTTTAATAGTACCATTAAAGTATCGTTTCCTCATATATAAATAAATATATATATAGAGAGAGAAAGAGAAAGAAAGATAGTCCATAAGTTTTATAATTACCTACAAAATTTACTTTTATAGGTCTGTTGAAAATCAGTTTACACAACAAATGTATTCTATTGTGTAAAAGGTAACGAAGATTTGTTAAAGATAATATTATAAGTTGAAAATACATACGTAACTAACGATTTAAATCGTTCGATTAATATTTAACAATTGAAAATACATACGTAACAATCGTCCAGAGCTGTCATGATTCGACGCAGTTTCTGCGATTGCCACAACGGACGCAACCGTTGATTGGGCGGGCGCACGAAGTGTGTGACTTTTGAATGAGCCTGACGTACACGTCACCCATCTACGTTGCAACTATAGTACTATAGTTACAGTAAGTTATATATAGAGCTGAGATCAAAAAATCTATGAATTTTGGCCACGCTTGTGCGACGTGTCCGTCTTCATCCGGTCATCACTTGCTGCCCGCCTTCGCCTAATTTTCTCAGAGTTTGAGGTGTCTCTTGTCTCGGGATGCGTGGCGCGAACGGCAGCTGGCGGCGCCGACGCAAGCCCAGTGGCCCCTCTTTTCTGAATCCATCGATCCGAAACAATAATAATAATATAATTCCAGTGTAGTGACGTGGAAGATTAGAATAACGTTTTATTTTAGCCGATTGACACGGAGAAATTTGCAATTTTGCCGCAACCAGCTACACAGGTTTTGATTTATTGTCAAAGCACTGCTTGAAATTTATTAATCATGGTAATTAAGATTTGATCGATTTTAATTTTAACTTTAGTTCTACGTAAACTTATATATATATATATGTTATTATTGTTGTATAAATTCTTACACACAAATTGTCATTTCACATTTTACTATGCAATTCTAATATCTTTTGTAAAATTACTATCAATTCTAACTTTCTATAGTTGTTTGAGTTGAAGTTGAAATTAAAATTTCTTTAGCAAATGAAACCTAAGTTTTGTACATGTATTATCCATATATATATATATATATATATATATGCTAATTAAGGGAAAGAATTTTAATGAAGAGCTTTTTTGATAATTACGACACAACAAATGAAATGACGTCTTAGATTTTGTAAAATTTTCGCATATATAGGTTTTATTTGATAAATCTTATATGTTAGATGAATCAAGAGTTTACGTTTTTTTTGGACAGACCAATATGATTCTCGAGATGGGAAAATCTTTCCTTAATTTTCTTTATGATAATTACATTGAAAAAATTGTTGGGAAAATGATGTCCCTTCACGGTCACTTAGCACTCCTCAACACGTACACATCCTAATAACGCATGTCTTCTTAGATTGCTTGTCGGCGAAGACACTCAAGCTTTCTCTCACAGTATCGTCGTAGGTGGAAGAAGGACAATGAAGAAGGAAATAGACATAAGGTTTTACTACGTGGTTCGACAAATAGCCTACTCCATGGGGGTGCTAATGCTCTATCGATCTTCGTGTCGTCAACAGAAAAATCACATGAATTGATCACTCTACAACCTCTCCCACTTGCATCGGCACACTCTTCTCCATTACAGTAACATCTCAGCAAGACACGTTACATCATATATATAGGGATACACAAAAGAGAACCCTAAGAGACGAATACAATAGAACCCTCGAACATATCGTCAGCCTTGAGCTTATCGCCACCTGGCAGCCGCATGGACACACTCGCATATCACCTGTCTCTGGCCGCACCAATCCTCTAGTCGACTGCTGCTGGATTGACCTGATTGTCAGTCCTCCTGGGCTAGTTGTAGCCTGGCAAGCCGAGTCAAGCTACCGCTCCACTGGTCTTTAGCTCCCACCCTCTCGTAGCTCTACGCCAGTCCGTAGACTTATTTCTTTATACTTACGACCATAATCTTAAGTCGTAGACTTAATACCGTAAGGTTAAGGTCCTGCGCTCTCGCTCTTAATTTCATTGATGACCAGTCGCAGGATCAAAGGGGCAGCCAGCACAGGATTGGCCGTACACTAAAGGCTGTAGCGTTACGACTGGCTATAGACTAAGGTCGTAGCGTTACAGCTGGCTGTAGACTAAAGGTCATAGTGTTACTACTACATGCTATAGACTTAAAGACCGTAAAGTAAAGGCCATAGACAAAATATACTGATCAAAATTTTTAGGCTTTTAACGCTAACTTCCCAATATATTTAGACTTTTAATGCTAAAGCGCCAATTACTATTCATAGTACGTGCACAATAAAAATCATATACTTCATTAAAAAATCGATGGCCGTAGGTAGGATGAAGCGTCATGCAGAAAATCAATGGTCGCAAGCGGTAACCAACTTATGGGAGGCGACAACTGACACATGTGGTCATGTAGGATGGTGTTGAGAGGCAGAGGCCGAATGACTAAGTCGTAGGATCAAAGGGGTAGCCAGTACAGGATTGGCCATAGACTAAAGGTCGTAACATCCAAGGGTTAAGACGTTTACCCATGAACTGACGTAAGGGTAAAGTGGATTACCCTCGAGCCTGTGCCCTACTTCTTCTGTGTGATTAATTTCATTAATGTAATAACGATTATAATTATAGTTAAGGTTTAAATATTATGAATAATTTCTCCTGTAATGTGATGCACACTAATTAGTAAGGATACGACATATTAAAATGGTGTGCCATTATCTTTTCAATATT
The DNA here is from genome assembly GCA_024699675.1 of Amphibolis antarctica. NCBI lineage: Eukaryota > Viridiplantae > Streptophyta > Magnoliopsida > Alismatales > Cymodoceaceae > Amphibolis > Amphibolis antarctica. The sequence goes on from JAMKPZ010006433.1 coordinate 9,285, forward strand.
TTTTATAATATATTAACTTGAAAAGAATGTGACTTTCAACTTTTTTGTATTTTTGATTATGATTTGTAACTTGATGTACTCAAGGGCATTGTTGGAATTTGGGGCTTGAGTATAAAAGCCCAAATTCTCCTAAATTGAGAAATCAAGAAGAAGCTTTCTTCCTTGCTTCTTCTCATTGTACTCACCACCTCTAATAGTGAAACCCACCAAGAGAGCCATCCATGGAGTACTCAAAGTGAAGGGGAACCACGTAAATCCTTTCGTGTTTGAATGCTCAAGATCACCTCCTTCTTCCACGCAAAAATCGAAGCAAACTGAGGCTAAACGTGCCGGCGAGGAGCTTTAGAAATCTGGCGACGTCGTCCACAAAGCCATGATTTTCGACCTCGATTTCTTTCGAAATCATAGGGCTTTTTTTCGTGGAAGCACAAGTGGTATCAAAGGGATTTTAGAGATCAAAAATCAGATTTGAATCCATATTTTGGGCTGAAAGTTGCAGCCACGTCGCCGTCGCCGCCGCCGGAACCTTAAAAAGCCAAAATCATCGTATCTTCCATTTCACTTGGTGAAATGGGTTTGTAAGCCTCCTGAACCTTCCACACATTGCTCCAAAGCTTCTGAAATTTTTTGAGGAATTTTTCTTGAAGGCAAATTCGAGGTTTTCATTTTTGGCATCATTGTGAAATTTTCGTGGTTCCTTTTGACGATCGAATTTTGAATACGTGTTTATACAGATTTAAGTTTTCGATTGAGCGAGAAAGAGGAGCGTAGGATAGAGAGGGCATTTTCAATGGTGATCGATCATCATTGTACATTTTCAAGACATGCGAAGGTGTGGCTTGACGATCAGGATGGAAAAAATGTTCTGCAAGGCCTAGCACGAGGAATGGTTCTTCTACACTCCAATGTAGAAAAGGTTGGCCTCAAATGTGACTTTAATTAATTCATAAAAATAAAGACAACCTCGTGAGTAAATGTGATCGGGATTTATACATGTCTACGAACAGATATATATATATATATATATATTCTAATATAAAATAAAACTATGGTTCTGTTTGTTTAAAGGGTTTTTACTGTACATCTTAATTAGCTATATATATGCAGTAATATTTGTCAAATACGTACCTTCGATATTTTACACTAAAAACACCATATTAAAAACTTATTTTAATTTCTTAAAAAGAAAGTTAACTCCACCTTAATTACCTCACCTTACTTAAACCCAAAATCCTATACTCTATATCGATGTTTACAAATCACAAGAAATTAAATATCTTGCGTGCGCGTATTTAATAGTTAATATTCATCGTACGTACGAGTAACTTGTACGTTCAGCAGTAGCTCGATCATGATGCGACATATATGTATATGTAGTGGAAATAATTAATGACAATGCATATCGATATATATATACATATACATATCTATATATGTGTGTGTATGCCTGGTTTGAACAATTAATTGGTTGCTCGATCATCAGGGCGCTTCAAAGGCCTGAAAGAAATTAAAATGCTCGTCGGAAGGGGGTGGTTCGAAGATGATGTCCATCAGACCGCCGAGGTCGTCCCAGTTGACGTTGTCGACGATGTCATCGGTTGCGGCGGAAGTGTAGGAGCAGCTGAAGCTTCCGCTGGGGCTCTGTAGGGATGGGACTTGCCACTTTTGCGACGATTGGTTGGTCGCCTCCGCCGCCATCTGCTTGCGCATGTTGGCAATGATCTCCTCGTCGACGACGTCGTCCCCCCTCCCGGTACAGCTCGTCGTGGCCCTTCCGTCAAAGTTGATTAGGAGCTGCCGGTCCTTATTGGC
>JAMKPZ010006435.1:0-14820 GCA_024699675.1 Amphibolis antarctica
CTTTTACTATTTATAAATTTAATCTTCGATAAAATATAAACTATCATCTAATAAATATGTTGCAAATATCCACGTGGCAGCCAACAGCTTGGTATTACTCAATCGCCGAGACTGAGCGATTTTAATTACATTAATTTGGAGCACCAGAGACGTGTTTGTGTGGACATTTATTATCATATAATTATATTTTTATTATATATTATAGTATTTTATAATATTATTTATTAAATATGAATACTTTCGTAAAAATATTATTATCATAATTTTAAAAAAATAATATCATTACATTAATATAATAAATATTATTTATTATTGTATTACATTTTTATTATAATTCATTATTCGTTATAATTCTCGAAAAAACGTTATCATCGTATTATTATAATAAATACTATTTTTTTTTTTTACATATTTTATTTATTATTTATAAAAAAATACTATCGTCATTTTCTATCGTAAATTACGTAATTTAAAAAAAAAATCTTGAAAGTCAACTTAACCCATTATTATTTCGTCAACTAATTCGTCCGAAAAGTAGTGACATCAGAATCAATATTTATTTTTACCTCTTTCACAATTTGTAATAATACGAGTCAAATCAGTATTCGTTCGATGGAAATGTCTTTTTTATTTTTTATAAACTTTTATATATTATTATTATTATATAAATTTTTATTTTATAATTAAATTACTATATATTTTATGACTGTGTGATTGATTCACCGTGTATTATTATAATGTACGGTAAACACAGTTAAAAAATTTTACATTAAATGCAACATAAGACATTATTTGAAATAAACATCCCTAAACATTTCCACTCAATTTCTTCCAAAAATTCGCTTACTTACAAGGGGTTTGTGCCTTTTTGAACTTTGAAGATGCTTTGGAGTTTTAAGTCTTGTTTGGGGTCAATTTTTAAAATTATTTTTAATATCATTATTATTAGTATAAGATTCTAATGTATAAATTTTTATCATCTTAATTATTTTATAATTTTAATTTAATTCATGAAACTAATTTCAACTCTGTTCAACCCTAAGAATTACCTAGAACTCTCCCTTAATACGCCTTTAGTTACTTTTTACTTTTAGATATCACTTTTTATTGATCTTGTTATGCGTGGTAACCAAAGAAACACAATGAAAATCGAATGAAAGAGTGAGCGATAAGAAAGGAAAGGGGAGAAGAAGATCGCCAAGCACACACAACAACGAACATACAGATTTTACGTGGTTCACCCCAATAAGGGGCTAGTCCACGGATGGAGAGAGAGGGAACTTCTTTCGTGGAGGCTAGAGTTACAAATCTCTCAACACATCCCTTTGGAAAACCCTAGTCAAGCTTATATAGTGCTTGGGTATTCCATGAGGGTACAAAGACCAAAATGTCTCTTATACTAATTACATTATAAGTATCATTCAAGACACAATACAACAATCTCCACCTTGTCTTGAATGCTAGCTCCACCTTGACCAAGCCTCTCCATCAGGACCCGCAAGGGGTCAACTGCAGCCATACACATTGAGCAAGTCCAAGCAATGCTTGAACTTACTCTCAATCACGCCCTTTGTAAACATGTCTGCTGGATTGTGCTTAGTGTTGATCTTCAAAATCTTTATTCTATCTTCATTTCTGAGAAAGTAGTACCTGACATCAATGTATTTTGTGCGATCATGAAACACATTGTCCTTTGTTAAACAAATGGCACTAAGACTGTCATAGAAAATATCAACTTTGTTAATCTGCACTCCAAAGTCTCTAAGTAGCCCTTTCAACAAAATTCCTTCCTTTGCGGCATCAGTCATTGCCATGTATTCCGCCTCGGTAGTAGAGAGTGAAATAGTAGGCTGAAGTGTTGACTTCCAACTGACAACTAAGTCTACCACAGTGAAAACATAGCCTGTCAAAGATCTCCTTTGATCAACATCATCTGCATAATCGGAATCAGAAAATTCAGCCATGCTGCAACTTTGCTTGATGCCATATATTAGCCCTACATCAGGTGTTCCCTTTAAGTATCTGAAAATTCTCTTCACGGCTTGCCAATGTTCATTGTCAGGATTTGACATGTACCTACTGACAACACTAAGAGGATAAGCTAAGTCAGAACAGGTACATACCATGGCATACATCAAATTGCCAACGGCTTGTGAATAAGGGACACGCTCCATATGCTCCTTCTCTGTTTGAGACTGTGGAGACATAGCTGATGACAAATGAAGATTCCTGTCAAAAGGCGTTCCAATGGCTTTACATGAAGTCATACCAAACCTACTAAAAATCTTCTCTATGTAGCTACGCTGATGGAGAAAGAGTCTTCATGCTTTCCTATCTCTTTGTATCTCCATCCCAAGTATCTTGCCAGCTGCGCCAAGATCTTTCATTTCAAATTTAGATTTCAAGACATTTTTCAAATCTTGTATCACCTTGATATCTTTGGCTGCAATCAAGATATCATCCACATACAAGAGCAAATATATATGTGTGCCATTTTCTAATTATTTAACATACATACATGAATCATAGCAACTACAGGCAAAGCCAACTTTAGTGATAAAAGTGTCAAACCTTTTATACCACTGTTTGAGAGATTGCTTAAGTCCATACAACTTGGGAATCCGTTGTCAATTCTTAGGTATTTCACTTTCCTGCCAACTTGGTTCTCAACTTAAGTCTTCCACTACTTGAAGCTCTTGAAAGCCTCACTTTTATGCTTCAAAATAAAAACTCATGTCATATGTGAATAATCATCCACAATGGAAAGGAAATACCTAGAACCTGCAAGGGAGGGTTGTTAGGAAGGTCCCCAACAATCTGCATGGACATAGTCTAATGTCCCTTGAGTGGTATGCTCTCCTTTGCTGAAGGAGACTCTCTTCTGCTTTCCATAAATGCAATGTCTACACAAATATACATCAATGTATCTGTGTCCATCCAATCTGCCCAAACTATTGAGTTTCTGCATTCCTCTCTGCCCCAAATGTCTAAGTCTATAATGCCAAATGGCAGACGTGGATTACTAATTTGCAGCAACAGCGGCAGCAACACCTACAATCGGAGAACCTTGAAGGATGCACAAGGGTCCATTCTTGACTCCTTTCAACACCACCAAGGAGCCCTTTGAGACAACTAGCTTGCCTCCTCCACCTGTATACTTGAAACCCTTGGAATCAAGTGCCATCAAAGAAATCATGTTCTTTCCCAACTTGGGAACATGCCATACATCTTCTAAAGTTCTCATAATACCATCATGCATCTTGAAACGGATTGTACCAACACCTGCTCTAGTGCAAACATCATCATTGGCCAGTGTTACCTGTCTACCATCAACCAGCTCATACGTGTGGAAAAGCTCCTTGTTTGGAGTCATATGATGAGATGCACCAGAGTCTAATATCCAACTATGATCTGAATATGCATTGCAAGAAACTGTAAGTGAAAAATCACCTTATGATGCTGAATTTTCCTTTTCAGCTATGGCAACAGTTTCTTTTGATTTTAGCTTGGGACAGTTTACTTTCCAATGTCCATTTTCCTTGCAGTAATTACAAGTATCTCTTGAGTATTTGCTTCTGAACTTGCTTCTTCCCCTGAATTTATTGATGCTGTTGTTTCTCTGTTGTCGTTCTCTAGACTCACCATGGTGAGTAGATAGGCCTGAAGCACTTGTGTCATTGCTCCCATGCGTAACCATATGCCTCAGCTCCCTAGAGTGAAGACTAGATCTCACTTCCTCCAATGTGATTATATCTTTGCCAACCACAAAAGACTGCACAAAATTCTCAAAGGACAAAGAGAGTGAAACAAGTAAAATAAGAGCAGTATCTTCATCTTCAACTATCACGCCTATATTTCTCAACTCCATGAGAATTGTATTCAGCTGATCTAAGTGTTGCTTAAGGGGTGTTCCCTCCTTCATTTTCAATGAAAATAATCTCTATTTAAGCAACAACTTGTTAGTCAATGACTTTGTCATGTATAAAGTCTCCAACTTATTCCATAAGTCCAAAGCTGTGGATTCATCAGCCACATCAATAATAACTTCATCCGACAGACATAACAGTATGGTAGAATGAGCTTTTTCTTCATGTTGCTCATACTTTGTAGATTTTTCATCCATACTTAACCTCTTATTTAAAGGAGCTCAAATGCCATGTTGTTTAAGCAGAGCTTTCATTTTAATCTGCCATAAACTGAAGCTACTTTTCCCATTGAACTTATCAACTTTCATTACTAGCATTGACATTTTATATTCAAAAATATAAAATGCACCACAACACTCTAATCAAACAAATTTCAATTTCAAAAAATTGCTCAACACCTCTACTTCAATACTGACAGTCTCAACAAAGATATATATCAATCATAATCACAAAAAACAGATCTCAATCAAAAATTTCAAAGCACCAATTGCCAAAGTCAAGGAACTCCACCTCAAACGGAACAAATCACTCAATTTGAAACCCAAAAATGAGCCCAAATCACTCGAAAGGACTGACTTGGCCTGAACGGGATGCGGACGCACGCTGGTGCCGCTAGTCAGGGCGTGAGTTGACTAACCTGGCCTGGACGCATGCGGACGCACGCTGGCCGGATCTAAGTGCAGGCGGCTGCGCGCGAGCAGATCTGGGCGCGGACGACTGCGCACGGGTGGATCTAGGCACCGACAATTGCGCGCAGGTGGATCTGGGCGCCGACGGCTACGCGCGGGTGGATCTGAGCGCGGACGGCTGCGCGTAGGTGGATCTGAGCGCTAACGGCTGCGTGCAGGTGGATCTGGGCGCCGACGGCTACACGCGGGTGGATCTGGGCGCCGACGGTTGCGCACTGGTGGATCTGGGTGCCGATGGCTGCGCGCCGATGGATCTAAGCGCGCCGACGGCTGCGCACAGGCGGATCTGGGCGAGCGGATGGCTGCGCACGTGCGGATCCGAGCGTGCATGGCTTCGTGCGGGCGAATCTGAGCGTGGATGGCTGTGCATGAGCGATTCCAAGGTGCTTGCGGCTGATTCGTGGATTCGTTCCCTCCAAAAAAAAATGAACCCTAACTCAAGGCCACTTCCTCCAACCTGGCTCTGATACCACTTGTTATGCGTGGTAACCAAAGATACACAGCGGAAATCGAATGGAGGAGTGAGCGATGAGAAAGGAAAGGGGAGAAGAAGATTGTCAAGCATACACAACAATGAACACAGATTTTACGTGGTTCACCCTAACACGGGGCTAGTCCACGGATAGAGAGGGAGGGAGCTTCTTTCGTGGAGGCTAGGGTTACAAATCTCTCAATACATCCCTTTGGAAAACCCTAGCCAAGCTTATATAGTGCTTGGGTATTCCATGAGGGTACAAAGACCAAAATGTCCCTTATACTAATTACATTATAAGTATCATTCAAGATACAATACAACAGATCTATCATTGTTGATCTACCTGAGTTGTCACTTTGTTTTAATTTGTACTTAAACTCTTTTGCCTAATATTAGAAAAAAAACTCTACATTTTCTATTCATTTGCATTTACAGACAAACGATGAATGTTGTATTTATTCTTACATTTTGATATCATATGACTATATTTTTCATTATACATCACAACATTTTACACTATATTTATTAAATAAATTTTATATTTTTTACTATTCATGAAATCAAACCAATATTATTACTATTTTATTATAAATTATATATTTTATCATAAATCATAAAACTTAACTCACCAAAAGAAATTACATTAATGAATTCGCAAATAAACGTGACTTTTTTTTCTTATCAAAGGAAAGAGAGAAAGAGAACGTGAGATGCACGTGTACTTGGAAATAATGGTTTGATTTGGTTATAATTTTTAAAATTATTTTTAATATATTATTATTATATAAATTTTAATATATAAATTTTTATTATTTAAATTATTATATAATTTTAATTTTCTTTACAAAATTAACTTTAACTTTTGTATTTTTATAATTAATAATAAATTATGTAAAATGATAAAAAAATTTATTAATTTTTTTATTAATTTTAAATATACAAATTGTTCTTAACTTTTAAAGTTAAAAAAAATTATCATCAAATACATTCATCGGTCCATGTCACATTTCACCGTTCCTGCCATTAATTTCCCAACCATCGGAAATGAATACCGATCGACGGCTTGTATTTTTTTCTAAATTGGTATTTTTTTCTAAATTTTAATTTTTTTTTTAATTTTTTATCAAATAATTGATATTAAGAAAATAAACTTATAAAATTAAAAAAATTATTAAAAAATATAATTATTTTTATCATTTTATATTAAATACTATAATTATTATTTACATATTCTATGTAACAAAAATATTATACATCATTAACTTTATATAGTAAAAAATTTATCAAATCCTATCACCAAACGTAACCTTATGGTTACCAAACAAAGTAGCGGTATTTAATATTTGGTAATCATTTATAACATATTTAAACACGATTTAAACTTGAATTAACTATATAACAATATCCTCGATTCGATCTTTCGTTCATCGGGCACGGCGTTGACATCCGGCCGGGGCACGTGGGAAGTCAAAGCGGACGTCGCTGCGGACGGGGGGACTCGCCAAAGCAATTCTGCAGGCTGCAGCTTCCGTATTTCCCACAAACTTAGCCGTATTTTTCTTGTCAACCGAGAAGTCGTCGCGCCAATCCGTGGAAGGAGGAGGGGGAGGAGAGGAGAGGAGGATGGCGTGCGTTGCTTCTCTTCCGCTTGGAAGAAAGGGATAGAATCATGGGAGTCATTCGGAGGCCGACGATAGGACCCAACATTTTTCTCAGTGCCATCTACCACCTTCAAGGTTGTCGTCGTGCTCCTCTCCTCCTCCTCCTCCTTCTTCTTCTTCTTCTTCTTCTGGTTATTTTCCTCCCTGTTGCGAGTGAAAAGTCCAATTAAATCAAAGCTTCTTCCCAATTAGGGAGAAAGAACAGAGAGAGAGAGAGAAAGAGGGAGAGGTCCCATTCATGGGAGGGCAAGTGTCTTGGTCCTCGTGATCGAAGAGGGAGTCGCAATGGGTAAGACCGGTGGAAACGAGCGAGCCGAGCCCTTTCACTCCTCTTCCTCTTCCGCTGTCCTTGACATCAAATGTGTGATTTTTATTTATTTGTTTTTCTTCCTTCTACCCTCACCAGCTCACCTCACCCGCCCCTGTCTCTGTCTCTTTCTCTTTATTTCTCTTTTTACGGTCTATTGACTATTTCTTTATTATATTCGTTCCAGCGCAATCCGTGGTGTAGGGAGAAACGTGCCGCCGTCAACATATCGGATCCTAGAGGTTCAATTCCCTGTCTACTCGTCCCTGACATCAAGTAGTTGCGGAACCTCTGCTGCTACGGCTTTGTCCAGCCGCCGACGTGGACTGGCTGCCCCTTCCAACCTCTGTCAAGTTGGGTGCTCCAAAGATTGGAGCCTTTTTTTTTCTTTTTCCAGACGACTTTGTAGGGGTTAGATTGATGAGGTAGATAGAGGTTGAGTTTCCCTGTTGTGCGTGTGTGTCTGTGTGTTGGGTTCAAGATTCTGTGGGTGTCTGGAGTGCGGGCGCACACTCTCTGGGATATTGTATCCTGGGGAGGTGGAAAGGTGCCGTCTTTTTTACTTTGATTTGGAGCTTGGAAAGTTCCTGGATTTGGGTTTGCGTTAGAAAGTGAAATTTGGGTTTGGCTTGAGATTTGGATGTTTGTGGGTCCGTTGGAATTCTGTGTTGCTGAACAACTACTTTGGTTATTGTCAGAGAATCTTCCCATGTAGACTGAAACCTTGATTCGGTTTACTGAAAATGCTTGGTGGTTGATCGAGATCTGGGGTTTGGAATTGCAGAATTCAGATTCCACTCAAACCTTGGGTGTCCCTTTCCTGGAGGGGGAAGTGGCCTACTTGGGCTTTGTGAATATGGTGTGGTTTCCAAGGAGGATGGATGAAACGAAACTCTTCCTTTCATGAGTGTAGTTGTTTGATGTGAACTTAGAGGTTGGAGGAGAATGGCTGGTGGGAGGAGGGTGAGGAGGAGGAAATTGCGGCTCAGTAGTATCTACACCTTTTCATGCGGTAAGTTATCGTCCCAAGATGATCACTCCCAGATTGGAGGACCTGGCTTCTCCCACACAGCCTCCATCAATGATCCTAATCGCCTTGGTGTGGGAACCAATTATGTGTCCACTACCAAATACAACTTGGTTACCTTTTTCCCCAAATCCTTGTTTGAACAGTTCAGGAGGGTTGCCAACGTATATTTCTTGGCATCGGCCTGTCTCTCTTTGACCCCTTTAGCTCCTTACACGGCTGGAAGCGTGTTTCTACCACTAGCTGTTGTGCTTGGTGTCGCTATGGCTAAGGAAGCCATTGAAGATTGGAGGCGGTACAAGCAGGTATCCTTGTTTTTACATGATGAACTGCAACGTCTCTTAATTTTTCTGTTGAATCACTCGCTTGTACTGTGGCATAGTCCAAATTTTCTGTACCTTTTTTTACAGTGATAATGATTTTTGCGCCCACTACTATCTGATACCTAGTAGGAATTAAATTATCTGTATTTTTCATCGTCAAGATTCCAGTTTGTTTCCATTATTATTGAATTGGTATACGATGAAAGTGAATCAGAATCCTTCTGGACATCATGATAACAAACCAAGGCAGTAGAATGCCAAGTTTCACTCTTTATAGCATCTTAATGAGTGACTACTGTACTTCAACAAGGGATTGAAGCTTTCAGTGTTGAGGCTCTCGATCTCTCTCTCACACAAACACACACATACACAGATATATATGCATCTTACTAATCCTGTAACAAATCTGATCGATGAAAACAAAAGTAACCTTGTAACATAAAAGGTAATAAGAAGGTTGCCTTGTGAGAAAGTAATTATTTCATCTATAAGTACTATTGGTTATTTCATGATGTATCTTCGAACAATGATGATAACTTGTTGAGTTAGCTGCCAGTATTTTGAATTTTAGGCAGTAATGTTTTTTTTTTGGTTGATTTTGCTATACCTTGAATGAAAAGTTATGCTTCTAAACTTTGTACCCGCAGATTACTTTTCTAAACATCTTTGCATTCCTGATTGATATTTTCAAATCTACAATTTGACACATTCGTCTTATCCAGGATAATGAAGTTAACAATCGAAAGGTTCAAATACACATTGGTGATGGCAATTTTGATCATACCGAATGGAAGAATCTTAGAGCTGGGGACATTGTAAAGGTGGAGAAGGATAATTTTTTTCCTGCTGATCTTCTCTTGGTTTCTTCTAGTTATGATGACGCCATTTGCTATGTTGAAACTATGAATCTTGATGGAGAGACAAATTTAAAACTAAAGCAAGCGCTAGAAGTCACTTCCACTGACTTTCAAGATGATTCTACTTTCAAACATTTTACTGCCGAAGTAACATGTGAAGATCCAAATGCCAACCTTTATAGTTTTGTGGGAACCATGGAGTATAAAGAGCAACAGTATCCTCTTTCACCACAACAACTTCTACTTAGGGACTCAAAACTTCGTAACACAGACTATATCTATGGAGCTGTAATATTTACTGGTCAGGATACTAAAGTAAGGCAAAATGCAACTGACCCACCATCCAAGAGAAGCAATGTTGAAAAGAAAATGGATAAAATCATTTACCTCTTGCTGTTTCTCTTGGTTGTGATCTCCAGTGTTGGATCTGTTTTCTTTGGAATTGCAACAAAGAAGGACATAGATGGCAGCAGAATGAAACGATGGTATCTTAGACCAGATGAAAGCAACATTTACTTTGATCCTGGAAGAGCACCAATTTCAGCAATTTTGCACTTCCTGACAGCAATGATACTATATGGATATTTCATTCCAATCTCTTTGTACGTATCTATAGAGATTGTTAAAACTTTACAAAGTATTTTCATCAATCAAGATATTAAGATGTACCATGAGGATGCTGACAAGCCAGCAAATGCTCGCACGTCGAACTTGAATGAGGAGCTTGGTCAAGTCGACACGATCCTATCAGATAAGACAGGGACATTGACCTGTAATTCCATGGAGTTTATTAAATGCTCTATTGCTGGGACAACTTATGGTCGTGGGATTACAGAGGTTGAGAGAGCATTGGCTAAAAGAAATGGATCGCCATCGCCCCAAGGGCTAGAAATGGATGATCAGGATGGTGGCCATGTGGGCAGAACACCTGCAATTAAGGGCTTTAATTTCAAGGATGAACGTATCATGGATGGTAATTGGGTAAATGAACCTCATTCAGATGTTATTCAAATGTTTTTTCGCTTGTTGGCAACTTGCCACACTGCCATACCTGAAGTGGATGAAGATTCAGGGAAAATATCATATGAAGCTGAATCACCAGATGAAGCTGCCTTTGTAATAGCAGGAAGAGAAGTAGGTTTTGAGTTCTATCAAAGAACACAAACAAGCATATCCATAAATGAACTTGATCCTATCCTCAGAACCAAAGTTGAAAGGTCAGTTTGTACTTGCACTCACATGTGGCAGTTTATTACTCTATCTGTATCACAACTTTTTTGGTCTCTGCTCAAAATTTTCCACTCTTTGTACTTGCGACTTTTTATGTTTACGCAGACCATTCAAGCTCTTAAACATTTTGGAATTTAATAGCTCCCGTAGGCGAATGTCCGTTATAGTCAGAAACAAAGAGGGGAAATTGCTGCTGCTTAGCAAAGGTGCTGACAGGTGTGTTGGATCTTCTGGTAACCATAAAATTTCTGATTTCTAAGATGCATTACACATGATTTACTACTTTATGTGCATTTATTGATTGTTTTCCTGATGCAATTTTTGTTCTTTGCCACCAGTGTTATGTTTGAACGTCTAGCCAAAAATGGAAGGATGTTTGAGGAGAAAACAAGGATTCATGTTAACGAGTATGCAGATGCTGGGTTGAGAACCCTTGTACTTGCATATCGGGAACTTGATGAACAAGAATATGCTAATTTCAACAACATATTCTTGAAGGCCAAGACTTCAGTCAGTGCAGACAGAGATGAGAAAATTGATGCTGCAGCAGAGATAATAGAAAAGGATTTAATTCTTCTTGGTGCCACAGCTGTTGAAGACAAACTGCAGAATGGGGTGGGTGTATGTAAAAAAGCATGCTCAAGAAAAAGCACATAGGTTGTTATTTTATCATTGCATTTTCTGACACCCTTATGCAATTTAGGTTCCTGAATGCATTGATAAGCTTGCCCAAGCTGGAATAAAAATATGGGTATTGACTGGGGATAAGATGGAAACTGCCATTAACATAGGGTATGATCTACAGGGATATCCTTTACTGTTTCATAAGTTGTGTCTTGTATTTTTCACATCTGATCTAAGTGATGGAATTTGCAGTTTTGCTTGTAGCCTACTACGACAAGGAATGAAACAGATCATCATCAATCTTGAGATGCCAGAAATTAAAGCATTAGAGAAAGAAGGTGACAAGGAAGCTATTTCTAAGGTCGCTTCCCTACATACCTTAAATTTTGAACGATGTATCTTTCTGAACTGTTGGGTTTTTTGTTAAAATTTGAACAGACTCGCAAGCTTAGAATGCAGTTCAGAAATTAGAACATCATTGACAAAACATAATGATATTTTGTAATACAAGAAAAATATGGTTGTCCTAGCCATTGATAAAGTAAAGAATACCAAAACCCATTCATTTTTTCTGATGTTCCATATATCCAAACGATGACTCTGGTACCATGCTATTAAATTAAATTTGACAGATATAATGATGCTAGGAATGCAATTAACTTTTCAACACACAGCCTGCAGGTCAAACTATTGACATAATTTTGGAATAAATAATGTAAGCAGATATGATTAGACGTGAAGAGCCTTTCGCCTGACAAAAAATACAGAAAAATTGTCCAACTATGAAACTTGCATATGGTTTCCCATTGTCCATTTCACCACACTGAAAACTGTTGGTGGTAGTAAATGCATAGAATCAACCAAAAAAACATTTAATCCTTTTCTAGTGTTGACGTATTTCATGGATCTGGAGACTTTCTTCAATGCAACTAAAGATGCAAATCACATTACTTGTATGTTGCATCATATTTATTGATGCACATGTTTTAGTAGTTTATTTTTATTTTCACATATAGTAGCAAATGTTAACATTTGTAATTTGATCTAATCCCTTAATTAGCTTACCAGCCAGGAGCTGGCTTTTATTGAGAGATTGCAGGTCAAAGGAAAGTGGTGTTTCCCTTGCGTGACAAATTTATTTATTTTTATAAATGGACAACATGACTTGGCCACTTTGGACCAATTCCCACAGATAGAATAAATATTTTCTTTTCTTTGTTTTCTGATCATCACCCATGATCGATGTTGATCATTCTGGGGAGAGCTCTGGTTTTGGTTGAATTTTGGTATACTTTAGTGATAGTCACCCAATTTACTTATTAAAAAATGCATACTCAAATAGAATAAATATAAAATTCGGTTTGGTGTAATATTGTGTTTTCTTGGAAATTGAAAGAAATCAATACATGTAACTAATATGCTAGCTTGCCATTCAGGCATCAAAGCAAAGTGTCATTCGGCAGATAACTGAGGCAAGGGAAAGTCTTACGACATCAAGTAATGAAGCATTTGCTCTAATTATTGATGGAAAATCACTTGCATATGCTTTGGGAAACAGTGTGAAAGACAAGTTTCTTGGTTTGGCAGTCAATTGTGCTTCTGTAATTTGCTGTCGTTCGTCACCTAAACAAAAGGCTCTTGTAAGTCCTTTTAGAGGATTTTGTTGTAGCTGTACTTATATTTATATATTTAATATGTTTACTGAAAATAATACAGGTCACAAAATTGGTGAAATCTGGAATTCGTAAAACAACATTAGCCATTGGTGATGGGGCCAATGATGTTGGTATGCTTCAAGAGGCAGATATAGGAGTTGGTATCAGTGGTGTCGAAGGAATGCAGGTGCGTAAACGAAGTAACCCAGCAATTTCATTGTGTTTAAGGATATTTTAGAGTGAAGCATGTTAGATAACCTTAAATCAGCTTTTGGCATGTTGTATTTCCACCCTTTTCCCCTATTATCCATCCTAATTTTGATCCTTTGTTTTTGCTTTTTTGTGTTGAATATGATAATATGTAGGCTGTTATGTCAAGTGATGTTGCTATTGCACAATTTCGATTCTTGGAACGGCTATTGCTGGTGCATGGTCATTGGTGTTACCAAAGAATCACATCAATGGTATGTACTCCACTAGTGGAGCATTGCTTTGCAATATAATTCTATTTTATTAGTATTATTATGACAGCTATGGTGTTCCTGCTTCCCACAGATATGCTATTTTTTCTACAAGAACTTTGCATTTGGCTTCACCGTTTTCTTGTTTGAGGCATACACATCATTCTCTGGGCAAGCTGGATATAATGACTGGTTCATGTCCTTCTATAACGTCTTCTTTACTTCGCTTCCTGTGATTGCTTTGGGTGTATTTGACCAAGATGTTTCGGCAAGATATTGCTTGAAGGTACATACTTCATTTTTCATCTCAATGCTTCAACTAAAACTGTAAAAAAAAGTTGCCCTTTTCAATATGGAGTTGTATTTCTGCGTAATTGTGACAATTTCGTGCAATATTTTTTCTGCATAGTGTTTTCCATCCTTTCCTCCTATACATTTTTAAATTATCAAGTATTAGAACAATATCTACAGCTTATTTATGAAAGTCTTTGTCCTTGTTGTTATTTATGGGCCATGCAGAGTCTTGGCATGATGGGGGGGGGGGTTTCTTCAAAAGAATTAAGATGAAAGATCAGGAGCTAAACTTACAGATTCCCCATGATATCTTCAAAATTACATTTGACTACTGTTACTAAAACGAAAGCATGAAGTGCTCTTTGTTGTTACTTTTCTAATTAATGCCCAAACCTATGTAGTCCACTAGTCCCACTGGATACTGTAGCTTTTTTGATCAACAAAAATGGTTAGATATATGTATTTATTTCCCCATACTTACTCTACATTCATGGTCATTTTAGTATCTGTTCTGCTTTCTATTTTACGTAACTGCATAATCTTTACCAAATTCAAGTGCTTTGCTCTGTAATGGAACTTGTATGTAATGCAGTTCCCTCTGCTCTACCAAGAAGGTGTTCAAAATCATCTCTTTAGCTGGTTTCGGATACTTGGGTGGATGTTGAATGGTGGTTTGAATGCTACAATCATCTTCTTTTTCTGCACAAGAGCACTTGAGAACCAAGCTTTCCGGAAAGGCGGGGAGACCATTGACGTTGCGATTCTTGGCGTGGCAATGTACACATGCGTGGTTTGGGTTGTGAACTGTCAGATGGCTCTGTACATACGGTACTTCACAATGGTACAGCATGTCTTCATATGGGGAAGCGTTGCTGTGTGGTATCTCTTCTTGTTAGCCTATGGTGCCCTCAAGCCAACCTTCTCAACAACAGCATTCATGGTGTTCGTTGAGGGCTGTGCCCCTGCGGCTTCCTACTGGGTGGTCACATTCTTCGTTGTGATCCCTACTCTGGTGCCCTACTTCTCTTATTCTGCAATGCGGATGTGGTTCTTCCCCATGTACCATGAAATGGTGCAGTGGTTCAGATTGGGAAGGCACTCAGAGGACCTAGACTTCTGCAACATGGTACGACAGGGATCCTTGAGGCACAACACAGTGGGGTTTACTGCTCGACTTGAAGCAAAGGCCAACCAAGTGAGACGAAGAATATATGATGAGCATGCCTCTTGATACTCTTGCCATTTTGGTAGCTCCTTGTATGTAACTATGTATCATACATCTTACAGAGCA
>JAMKPZ010006441.1:0-15273 GCA_024699675.1 Amphibolis antarctica
TGATCAATGTTAATTTACCATGACCTATCCTATTTTAGGGTCACTACATAAATACAAAGTTATTTTCAATTCAATATGCCATGGAAAAAAGTAGGAGATCTAAACCTTCTTTGACTATTGCAGCATTTTAAACGTGTGAGCTTAATTTTGGGTAGATGAAGATCTATTAAATCTTTTTTTCTTTTGCTGGAATACAACCAAAAAAAAAGAAAAAAAAAGAAAAAAAAAAGAATGTTATGAGAGGGTTTTCTCTAACCTTGTTTTGGATGATCTATTATTATTATTATACACCATACGTTACAAATAATACAACAAGAAGCTTATCAGAACAAAAACAAAAATAAAAACAAAGTTCACCTAGGCCTGCCACTAGTTAATGTAAAAAGGTGGCAAACGAGCAACTCCCAGAGGACAAGGAGCTGTACAAGGACCCAACAATTAATCTCTACTAGTTAGTACTATTCAATTAATCATACATTTGAGCGTATAATTTTAGTTATTGAAAAACCATCATTTCAAAGACATGAGTACTTTTTGTCCAGCACAAATTAGGATTTGGACACTGCAGTTGTTGTGTTGCTGATTGATGGTTACAATGTATGTGGTTACTGGGTTAAACTGAAGAAACATTTCATAAAGGCAAACCTTCATTGATAATTCTACAAGATGAAATCCCACTAACTCTCCAACGTAGCATTGATAAGGAAGACTAACAAAGCTAATGTTTCTTTTCTGGCCATCTTACCATTTTTTATGCATTTTGAAGTTAATTATGTAAACATGCCTTTTATTTCTTTTTCATCTATAATTTATTTCTCTTTATGTCTATACATTATTCATGTATGATCTAATTATTCTTGTTTGTTTCATGCCATTTTTCACAATGGAGGTTTACATGCTCTATATGGCACACTGAAATGAATATTTCATTATTTTTCTCTGCAAACTATGATCTAATCAATTCCCTCTTACATGTTCCGAAATCTTTGTTTCAAAATATATCAAAATCATTACCAAATGAGAATATTCAATAAATGTGTATGTGTGCATATTTAAGATTGAGTTATACTTAACATATGGTATTGCTTGCATATAAAAAACTAAAAACATACAAAAAAATCAACAAAAAAACTAAAAACCTAAGAAAAAATCACAGAAAAACTAAAAACCAACAAAACATTCATGAAAAAACTAAAAACCTACAAAAAAATCACGAAAAAAATAAAAAACCTAAAAATGAAATCACCAAAAAAATAAAAACTTACAAAAAAATCAACTAATAAATAAAAACCTACAAAAATAAAAAATCTCAGATCTGTACCTACAGAAGCTCCCGTGGCGGAAGAGGCGGTGAGATGGATGCGTGTGCAGACAGGGAGGCAAGACAGGCGTGCGGATAGGGCGGCAAAACAAGTGTGCGCCGAGAGGGCGATGAGATGCGTGTGCGTGGAGAGGGTGGCGAGTCAGGCGCGCACGGAGAGGGCAGCGACAGGGCCGTGTGCGAAGAGACGGTGGGGGAAGGTTTCTGTGCAGAGACAGGCATGTGCGGAGAGACGGCGTGAGAAGGTTTTCACAGAGAGACGGGCACACGCAGGAAGAAAGGGAAGACGCGAGTTTTATCATACCAATTCCATTTGCAACGGCTTTTAAATGCCGTCGCAAATAATAGTCATTTGTGTCGGCCAAAATATTTTAGCCGTCACAAAAAATTTCGTACGTTTTATTTAAGTCTCTTGTGACGTTTCTTTGCGATGGCCTTTAAAAGCCATCGCAATTAATACTAGTTATGATGACCAAAATAATATAGCCGTCACAAATACGTAATTTTCCTATAGTGAATATAAACCAGAAACATGTTCAAATAATTTCAACTTACATACAAACTTCATTCATAGCAAATATACATACAACATACATAAAATCGCAATATACACGAATCAAAATCAAATAAATCAATCACATACTGTGCATTCATTTTATTTGTAATTTTTACTGATTTCTTTTTTTTGGCTTTTATCATTTCATTTTATGTTTTTCACATTTTCGTTTTGCGCAATTTTTTTTTGACTTTTTATTTTTATTTTTTTTATTTTTGATGTTTAAAGAGGAATGATTTTATCGAAAGAGTGTTATCAGAACGAAAAGAGTGGGTTTATATTAACTTTTTGAAATAAATGTGAATGAATAATAATAAGAGGTGAGAGAAAAGATAAGTACCACCTGGAGTTATAAATTAATATTTCAACTTTAACTATACATAATAAAAATAAGAAGAGGCGGTAAAATTAAAGTTATATAAATAATAATTAAAATTAAATTTTACCTACTATTATTATAAAAAATTTGATTATTTGTTAAAAATAATTACAATTTTAACTTTACATGTAAAAAAAACTAAAATTTTACGTAAACAAACGCTAGCAAAGTCTCTACACGCACGTGATGCGTTACGTGTACTTATGAGCAGCCAAGGAGGACGTAACTTTTTTGATTCCCATCCATTCAAGTGGAGATCCCATGGAATATTTTGACATTTTGTTCTAGAAGCGTAAAGATTTTATTGTTAAAATTTAATCTTAACATCTTATTTCTTTTCATATTTTTTTTACTGTATATTTAAGTAATATTTATCAAATAATTTTAATATTTTTTATAAAAATTATATCAAAATACTTAAATTATATAATTTTTTAAAAAAATGAACATCATCTTATTTAATTTTATTTCTTAAATAAATACAATTTAATTGATAATAAGCAAAAGAATTTTTTATTTTTTAATTTTAATTATAACTCATTTTTAATTTTTTTATACTTACAGACATCTACTTATAAAATTTCGTAAATTAATTTTAATATAATATAAATTTTATTTTACTAAAATCAATTCACCTGAGACTTTTTCCACGAATCCAAAGTCTTTTTTCTAATTTTTTTACCCGGAATTCGTTTTCGTGCGCGGCACGGAACCCGCAAGTCTGACGAGGAAATCTTGCGCGGGATCTAATGCAACGTCAAAATCCAACCATTCTTTTTTTTAGAAATCAATGAATTTTATTATTATTATTAAAATATTAAAAATTTGAAAATTAAAAATTTTACGAAATTATCTGTATATTTTATAAAAAATTTATATTTATTTTTAAAAAAATTAAAAATATTTTAAATTTTAAAATTTTAAAAATTTCTATATTTTTTTTCCATTAATTTCTAAACGACACAAACACTGTTAAGGTCTTATTTAAAGTCAAATAAGAAAAAATTAACTTTGATATATCAAATAGTGAATAAGTTTAATGCTTCATTTGATATGATTTGCATTGTAATTAAAAATTACTTTTAAGATAATGATGATGTAAATTTTTTTAAAATAATTTCATTTTATTTTTTAAAAATATATTTATTTTTTTCTATTTAATAAAAAAATACTTTTTTCAAATCATAAGACTAAAAAAATTGAAACCAAAAAAAACTTAAGCCTTTTTTACCACATCCCTGAGCTATTTACTGTTTTTTTTCCTCTCTATGTGCAAGTCTACCTCTTTCCTCTTACCAAACGTTTGATTTTTTCCCCAATTTCATATTCCATCGCTTCTTCACCAGCGGCAGATGTAGGGAAAAATATCAGATCTGTTTTTTATTTTTCAATGTGATTTGCAATGTTGTAAAATATCTTGTCAGCCCGATGTTTTGCAATGTGATTATAAAAGTAATATTTATAATATCGATAATGTAATATATATTATGTTGTATAATTCCGTATTTAACCGTTACATCAATAATGTATAAATTGCTTATTTAAAGTATAATGTTGATAAAATATTTCGTATTTATAATGTATAATGTCGATAATGTATAATATAGCATAGACGTGATGTTCAGGTTTTTTATCATTAAAAAAATGTTTAATATATAAAAGAGAAATAAATAAATAAATGATGATGTGATTGGATATTGTGATAACAAAATTATGGTAAAAAAACATTAAAATACTCATATAATGATTATGTTATGAGTGATTTTAAAAATGTAGTTGATGTTAAACCAGGCTTAAATCTTATTTGATACATATAATGTTAGAATAATCTTGTCTTAATAAATATAAGAAATATATTAGACTTAGTGTATGAAAAACTATTTCACTCGTTATCAATTAATTTTGAGATAGAATTTTAACTTAGTATCAGAATCAATTCATGTATATCTATTTGTAAATACTAATTGTAAGTATAAAAATAGAGATGTTAAATAGGTCAGGTCCATTTATGTTGACACGATCCAATAAGGTTTAACTAAGTTGACCAACAACACGACATTACTAACTAGGTCATGCTTGGGTTGGATTTTAAGGCTTCTATGTTTACATAACACTACACGATTTCAACTTGACATGAATGGCACAACTGGGCGACAGAGCATTGTGGAGTCTACAATGACTAACGAGGCGAGGTGACCAAATGGTGGGGGTGAGGCAATTGATTGGGGTGGGCAAGCAATCGAGCATCGGGTTCGTCAAGAGGGTTTCATACTTTTGTTGTTTGTCAGGCAGTGATGGGGTAAAGGGTTTCGAACTTTTGAGCAATGGAGGCCAAAGGCGGAGGGTTGAGATCAGTGACGAGGCAAGACAAGGCAAGGGGGAAATGCTCCAACAGGGCAAACATCAACATGTTAATGGTCTCGATTGACGACATTAAATTGTAGGTCTTAAATTTAGCAGAATATGAGTGTCAACAACAATAGTCCTCCAAAATCACACAAACACAATAAAAAATTGGCATTCATAACAAATATAATAGTTGGATAAACACAATCGAAAGTCTTATTTTTAATTGGCATTCAATTTTTAATAAGACTTTCGACTTTTAATATAATATTCTTACTTAATGAATATTTTAATTTAATATTTGTGCTTATTGTGTTGGATAAACTATTGAATCTTGCGATTATACTGTAGGACTTTCGATATACCTGATCATATAGCTTTTGTATATCTGAAAATCTCCTTCAATATATTTGAAAATATTTTAAGGTAAATATTTTTAAATCTTAACTATAATATCTTAGTCTTATTGAGATGGTTTTACAGTTGCACCAAAGGGTAACCCTTGAGGACTTTGGTTATACTATTTAGTATGAACAAACCTCTAATGATGCCAGCAAAAACCAAGTGTAAGAACTCATTGCTATTGGAAATATCGTAGACTTTGTCGGTTAACCTGATAGGTATCATCGATTAACCTGATAATATTAATGGTTTTGGTTAAATTGTAGACTCCATCGTTTACATTATTGATATATGTTAGTGGGTAACCTTATAAATTTCTTCAACTAACACTTTAGGAACTAATATATTGCTATCTGTAGAATTAGTGATTTATCTTGCAGAAACAATTGTAAAATGAAGGATTAGTTTGTATACAAATGGAAAGAATTCAAAACACTACAAGATTAAAGGAAGAATTGATCTAGACCATGATTCTCAAAGAATGACAAACTTCCAAAAAGAGTAAAGGAGAAGAAGGATTTAAATTGAGGAGCAATGGAGGAAGAAAAGGCTGAGCTCATTGTGTCTTTCAATCTTCTATTTCTTTGTGAGGAATTTTGTGCTTCTTGTTGATTTGTTTAAGGGTTTCTCACTATGTGCTTATTGTAATTTTGTCTTTCTGACCATTTACTACCATATGCATTGGTTGATATATATTGCCCTATACATGATAACAACAATTAGTATCTTGTCAACTATTTTGAACTAGTTTAGTACTTTGTTTTGGATTATAATTAATTAAGAACTTGAGAAAATATACTAGGAGATGTCTAGTTGTAGTGTCTAAACTTAATTATTTCAATACAAATTTCTTTTATGGAGCGATAGTGAACTTGATATCCAAAGAAGACTTGTCGTTAGGATATTGAGACAAGTCTACTCAGTGTCTAAGGTAATCGCTTGAAAACTTAATTAGACCGATATATAAGGAAGCTTTAAGTGTCATATGCAAAAACCAATAAATTACATAGTTTAGAAGGAAAAGTCATGTGTCAATCATGTCAATAAAAATTAATGATATTTTCAAATTTACTGAATATGTAATCATTTTATGATGTTGGCTAGTTGAAGATAACTGAGTACGACTATTGGTTCCTCAAATCTCATAAGATTGATGAGACACTAATGAGCTAGATCATTGAGAATTAATTAGTGGGTCTTGTTACAATTATTTAGACATTGGTGAGATTGTCACATGTAGATGAGAAAAATTTAAGAAGATTATGAGAAACAATGAGTTATGATGTTTTAGGAATATAAACATAAGTATTTAGGATTGTTGGAAATTAAATTAGCTTGGACTCAAGTTATAGGACTATATTGTGACAAACGTTAATCTATGTTAGTTTGAAATCTATAACAGATAAAAGCAATGTGTTGTGTTAGTCCTTTTTTACATTTAGTTTTGTGACCAGTGTTGGATCCTGTTAATCCATTCTAGTAGTAGTCTACTTGGGTCTATAAAAATGTTAGTCTAGTGTGACTAAACGTTAATACAATTCCTTTTCTAGCTAATTAAGGTATTTTAACTAGGGCTCAAATTCAGTGTAACAGTGAAGAAGTTCATTAGTCTGGGTGAAACCCCATTTAGAAAGGGGCTAAAATTCATTAGTTTAGATGATAAATTTGTTAACAAATTTATCAGGATTAGTAAACCTAGGGTTTCTCCTTAAGGCTTATAAAAGGTGAGGGGTACTTCCTTCCCTTCATTACACTAGTTCTCAATGTGTCGAAATCTCTCTTGCTTCTCCTCTCTAGCATGCACCCTAGAAGATCACTCCACTTAGCTCATTTAGTGCTCACCCTTCCACCATCCTCATTCTTGTCAAGCTGTTGTCACCTCTATTGTCATCTGCAAGATCCATTTCCATAGACATCGGTCCATCACCTGCAAGGCCATGATATTGGTTTATCGTCACTCGACACTGCTTCTCTATCACGGTCATCTCTCCAACCAAGTACATGAGCCTAATGCTCATTGTTTGGTGCTACATTGTAATGTTTTAGTGGTAGTAGCTTGGTATAGTGGCAGTAGCTTGGTATAGTGGCAGTGTTTCACAATCTATTCAACAACTTGAATATAGTGGCATAGTTGTGGTCCTACATTCCCATCTATTGTGAAGATGCATAAAAAAGAAACATCTTCTTGCATTTACAAGGGTGGTGAAGATAATGCTTGTGCAAGAAAAAGAGGGAAGCAACCCATAGTTGAAGAAGAAGGTGTACATCTCAATCCTTCTCTTCTGACGATTTTAGGAATCCATTGGCTAAGGATGCATATAACACTAAATACCATGACAAAGAGATTTTGCATACGAGAGCAGTAAATTTCAAATTTTTACAACCAATGAGAACATTAGTTTACCTCGAAGCAATTGCCATATTCTATGCAAATTTGATTGAGTGTGATGGAGGGTTTACAAGTTATTTATTTGATGGAGTTATTGTGATAAATGAAAGGGTCTTAGAAGTCCAACTTGGCTTATTGAGCAAAGGTATTGACATCACCTTACCTTCACATTTTCATACCTTTAAAAATGAAGACATGAACCAAGGTAGTCAATTATACTATCAGAGGAGTTTACAAAGTAGATTAAGTTGTGAACTTGAACAAAAAAGTAAAAATAGTTGCTCATTTTGTGTCTACCAATATCTTTTAAAAGAAAGGTTGCAATGATATATGAACTAATTGAGAATAACTTACAAGCCACATATGCCATCAAGGTGGAATTCAAGTAAATTGGACTCAAGCTTTCTTGCATTGTTGAATCAAACACAAGACAAAACCTTTTTATAGAATAGCCATTATACGGTTATTGGAGAAGTTAGATTTTAACATGAAGAGCTCCAAGGGAATTCGGTTGACCTCATATGAAATTAATTTGAACAATATTTTTCTAGGACAAAGATCAACCATCCACTTGTTAAAGCACCCAACCAACCACAAGGATAACTCCTATAGTTCTTGCTTATATGGATGTAGTAAGAACTATAACTTTCTAGAGAAGAATAATCTAAAATATACGTTGATCGAGGGGGAGCTTAGTGAAATATACGTGAAAATTTCAAGAAGCTAGAAGGTGTTGTAGAAATTCTACAAGATTATATTTATTTGTGAATACAAGATGTGGACCTAGTTTCCCTTCTAGAAATGCAAGGGTTTGCAGAGGTCACAGAATGAAGGTGAAGTGTGGGTGATAAGGAGAGAGGAAATGAAGTTTTCACCTTATTTTTATAGGAAAAAATAAGGAAAACCAAAACTGAAAGGAGCACATACCCTTCACAAGGATAGAGATCTCTCATCTTCGACAAGATAAAAAGGAAGATGGAAAAAAGGGATCTATAGAAACAGAAAAATTAGGTAAAAAACCCAAGGTACTAGTTGAGAAGGTATTAGACACCCCAATTAGCCCAACCAATGGTTGGCCTCTCCACTGCAATGGGTACTTTTGCAGATGCAGCTAGTTAGTGATTATAAGATCCTGTAACTACATGATGGGAGACAAACACTTTGCCTCGATGCAACCACCTATCATGTGAGAGAAAGAAAAGGATCTAGGGCCAAGCAAGGATCTATGCTCAAAACCCTAGAACCAAAAGCTAGAAGACATCTAGAAGTAGTTTGTCGATAACCTTGACAAGGGGACTAGGCTGCGATGAGCATTCATCAGGGGTCGGATACATAGACTACAAAAGAAAGCAGGAAGCATGTGGGAATATGCTCATTGAAGGTTCATAAAAGGTTTCATGCACGAGTCAGGTCACGATGCTCCTCACACAAGGATCTATGCATGAGGTTCATAGAGGACAGAGATGCGCAATGATTCATGCACAAAAGGAAAAAAAGGAAATGTGTGCAAAGTCATCTAGCATGATGCAATACAAAATTCCTTCATGGTTGTAGGAACCATGAAAGTTAAGTGTAAATAACATTATCTATCACTTGGAAAACACCTATGCATTGTACCAGGATACAGGTACACTAGGGGGGAGGGATGGCTCTCCCTCCCCCTAAGTCGAGCTCAGGTTGGAGGTCTCACTTGTGAAAGTTTGAAGGGTGCTGGTGTTGACCCCTCATATTCGGGAATATGCAGTTGACGTCATGGTTAGTCTGGGCCAAACATTTGGCCTCTCATGATTTCGGGTTCAAATTAAGTGTTGTACTCCTAGGTGTCAACTAGGACACCTCGGAAGTTTGAGTCAGTAGCTGGCTATACCAGTCAACAGTTGGACTTCCTGGGCAGAAGTCTCATTTCGTCTTTTGCCTCATTCCTCTCGTCCAACAGACCCATTACTTGTCTGACGGTCATTGGTCAACCAGAGATTCCAATCGGAAGTTCTATTTTTATCAACATTTGGTTTACAGAACTTCCATTTTTTTTGCTTTTGACCAATCGTAGAGTAAATGCTGTAGTATTACAGTCGACCGTAGAATAAACCTTATGATGTAGCCATCTGAGAACAAGTTGGTTGCCATGCCCAAAGCGGCCACCGTTGGTGATTCTCTAGTGGTATGAGCATGGCCCTCACTACTTCTGACGTGCCTTCCAAAAGTAGTACGATTAAGAGACTGAGTTCAAGAAAAGACTAGAGGCCTAGTGATAAGTGGGAGGATTTTTGACCCATGCGGCAGATGTTTGGCCCCGCCAGCTGCTCTTTATGTGCCCCCTAGAAGCGTGAAACCAGTCTCCAAGTGACTGACCACACAAATACAAATCTTCGTACTTCCGCAGCAGAAACGACGAAATTCTGACCAAAACAGCGAAATTCTGCACCTTTGAGCTAGTTGTTTCAAGAGCGCTTCGAGACACTACGTGAGATCAGTCACTTAGCAGTAGACATAGATATCTAGATTTTCGCGACAGGAACGACGAAATTCCGATCAAAACAGCGGAAATCCACCCCATTGCGTTGATCGTTTTCAAGAGTGCTCGAGGACTCACTACAATGAACCAACGAGCATTGGCCTTCCGCAGTAGAGGAGGCAGAATTTCGACTGGAGAGGTGGAATTCCGGCCCAAAGTGCCAGCTCCTCCAGATGATTCTAGGTGCTTGGCGAGTCCAACCGTCGCCCAGTCAACGTAACGTGTGCGACACTCGGCCTTCCAATGCTCGACGGTCCGACTTTGTGAAACGTCACGACCTTATCCTATAAATAGCCTTCCCCTTACCACGAGGGAGAGGTTTGACTCCTGGATCCCACTACTGCTCGAGTGTCCAGGCATCCTAGCACTCAACATTGACCACTTACTTCGTTCAACTTCCGACCTTCATCCGCAGCTTGACTATCCATGCACGAGAGCTCGCCGGCAATGACTCCAGCCCAACCTTCCTACAGGTTAGTCATCCTCTCCCCCCTTCCCATCGATAGGAAGGGGGGAGACAGATCTTTTATTGATAGCTATTCCCTTGGTCGTCTATGGCTTCGACCGGAGGAAGCCTATTCCTCTCTTGGGATCACCCTCGGTTGCCCTCTTTTTTCTGTTTTGCACATACATATCAATATTTCGCATGTTGTTTTGTGGTTACATGCGAGTTTTCCTTTTTCCCTAGTCCTCCATGGCTTTGACTAGAGGTGGGTGGAAGTTCGTTAGGGCTGGCGGACTTCCCTTACGTTTTATCGGACTTCCCTTACGTTTTATCGGACTTCCCCTATGTTTTATCGGATTTCCACCCGTATTTACTAGATTTCTGCCTCATTTTACCATCATCTCGGTGAATGTCTTGAGACTTGACTCCTTAAGTCCTTGTGTAGCTCCCAGATGGATTTATCAGATTTTTGCCCGTATTTACCTAATTTTTGCCTCATTTTACCACTATCTTGGTGAATGCCTCGAGACCTGACTCCTTGAGTCCCTGTGCAGTTCCCAAATGGATTTGTTGGAAGTCTGCCAACTTATCCGGATTTCCACCTTTTTCCTTTTCGTTTTGGGACTAGTTGGATTAGGGCACATCGAGAAACTCCTAATTAGATGACTAGATCTTCCCTTGTGCATCAATCATAGTAAGGAGACCAGTTTATGCTAGGCTGGCTAGGGGTGCCTAACATCTTCCCGACCAGTACCTTGGATCCTTACTCATTATCTTTGAGTAGTAGACCTCTTGTTTTGATTTTCTTAGAGATTTTACATCTCATTCCTGAGTTGAAGAGTGCATTCTCGTCCTCTTCTTGTTTTCCAGTAAAATAAGGTGGCAACTCCAATATTTTATTCATAACTTTTAATTTATTTCCTGAGTCTCATGTGCTTGTTATTCTCTTAAATAGCTCTAACCAATATTTCGGTGGAAAGAAGGGTAACAACTAGGGTGGCTCAAAAGCACAATTATTGGAAGCTTGGGAGCACGAGGCGGTGAGAAATCCCAGCAAGCTCTACTTAGATCTAAACTAGTCTCCACTACTATGCTTATATTGTGACTTATATATGGGCATCTTTTGATGTGCTATCCCCTCGAGGCAAAAGTAGGCTCCTTTAATTAGTGTCTTGTGCTTCCTCGAATTGGTCATAACCAATGAAAAGGTTGGAGCTGGTTTCGAAAACCATTTAAGGAAAGTCACACCTTTAGACGGAAAACAACGAAAAGGTGGGTAAAGTCTAACAACTTTACCAGGGTTTGGTAAGACATAACCTGACCACCTGTGCTCCTGTCTCTCCTAATGTGTCAGGGAAAGTGCAAAAGGAAGGACCATAAAGAAGTTTTCCAATGCATATTCTCTAGTGATGGTGACCCCCTTAAGTCAGCAAGCTCTCCTGTTCCATAAGGATATTGAGATCTGTTTGTCATTTGGTCGGACCATGGGTGTAGTGCTTGCACCGTATAGGTGAGCGAGATGATAAATCTCCTATGGATCCTACAACTCAACAAGGATCTTATTGGAAAACAATTGGATTCCTAATGGCTTATCAAGGGTGTAAATCGGTAAGACAAAAAGATAAGTGCAGGCCCTAATGGAACACCCAATGTGTCCATTAGGGATTTGACAAGCCAGTCCTATTGTCGACGAAGCTGTTTAAGGAGAGAAAACTTTTCCTCCACTCATCTGACTCTTGAGGGTCAACACAAGAATCGAAAACTAACTCAGGTAATGCCTCAATGCCAAAATAGATGAACCATCTTAAACTTTTTAGGATAATTTGTTGAACTTGTGTTTGACTGATTGTCATGTTTGTTTAATGTTTGTCCTACCTTAAAATGTGTAAACTTGTGTTGATTCTACGTTTAATGGTGTAGTGTCATGTGTGAACTTATTGGTTGTCCTATTAACTATATTGTGTGTTGTAACCTTTCATAATGTTTACATATGTTTTGACCATGTTATATTTCACATATTCGAAAGCTATCTTACATGATATTTTGGAAAAAAATCTTGTGTATCTAGGCAAGGGGAGCTTCATTTAAGGAATTTTCTTTGAATGTTGATTTTCCTCTTCCCTTTTAGTTATTGTCATAAAGAGAGAGAAGTATAGCATACTTTGTACTTAAATCTCTTAATCTTTTGTATGTTTGTTTTAACATCATCAAAAAGAAGGAGATTGTTAGAAATACAGCTCTTAATGTATTATATTTTAATGATGTCAAAAAGAGTTGTATGAATAGTGCTATCAAGTGTATTATAGGTAACATTACTAATAGTAGGAGTACCATGAAGATGATGACCTCAAGGAAGATTAAAGCCTAAATGCAAGTAAAGTGCAAGATGAGATGAAGGCATGATTGCAAACAAGATGATAGCTAAAGATTATAGGTGAAGGCTTAAGATCTTAAAGATTAATTATAAAGGACAAAGTCTTAAAGACAAGGGAATGAAGCTCAAAACTTGAAGGCCATGAAAACAAAGCCATGTGTTGTTACAGGATTTAATGCTCTTGCTCTAGGTATATGTTAGTACCAGGACATACATTTCTTATCATACACATACTAAGCATATTGGTGTCAAAAACAAACATGCCAATGATCCAAATCAACAGATCAATAGTTCTAGACATTTAGGGCACAAAACTAAGGTTAGAGAAAAATAGACTAATTGACCAAATCATACCAGATCAACGATTTTGAACTTCACTGTGTATGACTAAAAAAATCATTTGGGTCAAACGGAAAAATTAGTCAGATCTACCAATAAAACCATTATGATCGATTGGTTAAACTGTGGGTTTGATCAGTAAAATCAGTAAAGGCTCACCAATATGACCTAAGTTTTCTTTGGTTATACCGTGTTGTCTTTGATCAAAATTATCATATTCATATAGTCTAAGGTTCACACTTCATATTTACCTAAGTGGCAGAATAACACCTCATTATCTCCTATCCAATTTCACCTAGGGCATCCATTTTGCACAAAAACAAACCAACAGTAAAATAAATCGTTAATCTGTTTTTGTGAACATTGAAATAGTAGGATTCAGACTAATTAACAATACAACGAATTACCTGCACTTTGGTCCAACAATTCTAAATTTTAGTGAAAATGGACTAACATCTGTGGAAACGTTAGCCCAATTTGGTCAAAAATTAGCCGTTAGACCCTTTCTTAAACCTATAAATATCAACCTGTGTCCAACAATTTAAGAACCTTTTACACTCTGATTGATTGACGAACGCAATAGGTCTCACAGCTTTCAATTACTGCTCATTAAAGATCAATTTGTAGCTCTTATTTGTGCACAAAACATAAAGCACTCATCAATTGCATCTCCTCTCTAGCAGGAGCAAGTTGAAAGTAGCTTTAATTAATTATGAGTTGCAATTGGTAACAAATTAATCTTTAATCCATTTTTGTGAACCAAATCGTTAATCCGTTTTTATGAACCTTGCAACGGTAAAACAAATTGTTAATCTATTTTCGTAAACCTGAAACAATAAGATTACTAGTTAATGGTACAATGAATTACTTGCACTTACATTTATAAATATGAGATACACTGATATCTTTATTGTAATGTTTGTATTTTTAAAATTAATAGAAAATAATGAGAAATGATAAAAAATAATAGTTAAAATTTTTATTATTTTTTATTAATTTCAAAAGCACAGGCATTACATACATTTATAATTTTCTGAATTTGTATAAGTTTATTAGTGTTTTTATCTGTATCAAAATCATAGACTCCGTTCAGAAGGTATGCTCGATTTGTTTAAACAATAAACACCATGTACCGTAATAAATTAATATATAGTAATATTTATCAAATACTAACATTTTACATAAAAAATTAATTTAAAAATATTTAAAATTTATATTATAAATTATATAATTTCTTAAAAAACATAAACTTTATGATACTTTATTTCACCACTTAAATAAACATCCTAGCACTTGCAAATTAATGATCGTTCCAATGATCAGTAAGTAAATTTGCAGATAAATAAATAGGAAGTTAATTTTCTAATAGCATTATTAAAGTTATTTTTCTAGTAATATTTAATTTTAAATTATTTTTCTAGTAGTACTTAATTTTAAGTTATTTTTCTATATATATATTTTGTAAGTGTAAGTTTAAGAACATCAGTTAAATGGTAAAGATTATAGTATACATGAAGAGAGATTAAGATTATCTAGATAAGTTATCGAAAAATTTAAATAATATACATTTAACTTTAATGATACTATTAAAAAGCCTTTTTTTCGAATAAATAAGATAAAAATATTACGTCGTTCGCTATCCACCCCACCTCCCATTTTAAATAATAATAATTTTTATTTATTTATTATTATTTAATAATAATAATAATAATAATAATAATAATAAAACCCCTCCCAAGCTGAGGTGGCGGAAGAGAACGCAGCAGTAAAAGCGAGCAATCTGCGGAAGGCGACGAGCGGACAAGCCTCCGGGAGGCAAACCAATGCACCTCCTCTTCGTCTCTCGTTCCATTCGAAGGCGACCACCACTTCGCATAAATGCAACCCTCCGGAATTCGAGGATCTCCTCACACCCTCCCTTCCCCTCTTACCCCCCCCCCCCCCGCCCATCTCTCTCTCCCTCCCTCGCATCTCGTCCCATTTTCCTCCCCCCTCATCCGTCTCTGCCCCCGCAGCCCACCGGTCGCCGGTTCCCTTCCTTCCACCTCTCAAGGATCGAACATGGTAAGTAAATGGTAAGTAACCACGCGTACCATCGAACATGTTGCTGCTGTTAAAACAATCCAACAAATGTAGCGAATAATATATAAAGAACTCTTTTACTCATATCAGATTAGTTCATATAGATTAGTTCATATACATTCATC